>JAQGAF010000564.1:0-47673 GCA_034687865.1 Kryphioiulus occultus | reverse complement strand
ACATCTTAATTATGCGGTGTGCATTAATCTTCACTGCCTTTGCCACTCGCACAATGCACGTGACATCCCAAGTGAGGAAGAGAGGTTAAATATCAGCTCATTTGACGCACAATCTGCACCCCCCTCCGCCTGCAACGTTCTCCCCCAAAAAATAATATGCTTGATGAAATTGTAACATTTTCACGTCGACAACTCCTCGTTGAGGAGAATAGATCTAAGTGAGGCGCGATGAATGGAGGGAATCACTTATTCATCGGTTTTATTCAGGCTGGGGAATTTCCCCTCCCCCAGCCGGCTCATCCCGCAGTCTCGTTGTCAGCACGAGAGCGTTTATCGCCTTGCCAGAAAAGCGATCGTCGTGTTTGTTTTGGCCGCGCCACAAGGAGGTCGGAGGTCAGCCGATGTGAAAGCCCCCAAACCGGCGAAGGGCTCACCGAAAACCCGGTTGCGATACGCCTGCGGGCGGCCTAGACGTGCAGCAGAGATGTTTTGGAACGTTGGGCCCGTCATGTTGAAACAAGATGGCCGACTTGGGCGCCAAGACGCCAGGAGGGTGGCACTAAGCCAGGCAACTAGCTTGCAAGATTTGGTGAAGATCGCTTAAGTGAAACTCGAGCTGTTCAGCTGGAAACTTTGGAACGTTGGAGCCGCCATCTTGTATACATGGCGATGACGTCGGCGGGGTCCAAGATGGGAAAACAACAACGGGATAAGAAACCGACGTGCAGGGCTTGGTGAAGCTGGCTCCAGTTTCTCTCCAGCAACTCAGTTGCACAATTTTGGAACGTTGGAGCCGCCATCTTGAAAGGCGATGGCGTGGTCCATGATGGGAGAACGACAGTTGGAAAAGCAACCGACATGCTAGTTTTGGCGGTGTCTTTAGAATAGATCGAGTAGTGCTGATGCAGCAGGTTTTGGAACATGTCTGGAATGTGATGCCCAAATGAATATTATTGGTGATGATTCGGGACATGCTAGTTTTGGCGGTGTCTTTAGAAAGGTTCAAGTAGGGCTGATGCAGCAGGTTTTGGAACATGTTTGGAACGTGATGCCCAAATGAACATTATTGGTGATGATTCGGAAAATGGTTTTAAAGAGTGTTGTAACATGTTCTGTGAATTAGTTTTGATGTTCAGATAACCAAACCCGAGTTCCATATTAAGCTTGCTGTTATATTTTTTGCAAGGAACGTTGCCATGGTAACATTCCTTTGTCAGAATAAGTTGTTTCCGACCTGTCAGGCAAGGCGTTTTTCTGAAAGCATATTTAAAAATTGTCGTCATTCACCGTTTAAACATGTCAATAAATGCGTTAAGGTGACATCTAACATACTGCATGCCAAACATGCAAAAAATGTCTCGACATATTTTCTGTAAAAATTAGCATAACCACTTAATTTGTTTACCATCATGTATAGAATATCTCATTCGTCAGCGTTCAACATAATTTTCAAATTATTAAATTCCACCATTTATTTATAAAAATGAACTAATTCACCTCTAACGTTCGCTTTTGGGGTTTTCGCATGCAGCTTCGTTTATTTTTCACAAATAACATACTGCATTATACGAATTCAAAAAGCAAGTTACGCACTGGCGAAAATCTCGTTCTATGCTTGACTGTAAATTATTTAACCATTACAATAATTTTTGATGCCAAATTATGTTCGGAAATATTTTTCACTTCTGTGAGAGATTCCAGAATTTCAGGTTGGTCGGGTTTCAGATTTACCCATGATATCTTCGGGTCCGAGCTTTCGTTCGCTAAAATTAGCAAGAATTCGATCTGCCAATAAAAAATGGCAAACCCCTGTCTCCTCACCTCCCCAAATTTATAAATAATTGGTGTAATTAAAAGTCCGAAACGGCGAATGCTCATTAAGCAGGCTCGCACTCCTGCCCAATCGAGATGTTATCTGTCCGAATTAGGCTTAATCGGCGGACCTATTAGAGCAACCCCTTATCAATCATCTGGCCAGGTTTTATGGACGAAAATTCCTCCCAATGCCCCTCGCATTCGTCAAATATTTGGCCACTAAAACCCTTTTTATCTCTCCAGCCACCCAGCCGATGTTAATGACATTTCGGATTAATTATCATTTGCTTGACCGAAATAAATTCGCATGTCGTTTTTAACGCTGCCCAGGTGCGACACGAAAACGATTTTTGGTGGTTTTTCGTGCATTGTACAAATATGCGATTTTAGCCTTTATGGAAAGATCATATGCACTTTTCTGCTCTTATTCGAAATATGCCCTTCTGTTGCACCTACATGTACATGTAGACATTGAGAAAGTGGGCTTCTCCTAACGGCTCGTAGGCTGGCAGTGATTGCCTACAGTTAGGGCAGGCAATAGAAAAATTACATGATTAGGTTGGAATAAAAACGAACACACTTACACCTTTTCACTATGTGGTGTAATTGGTATTCGATAAAACCCAACATTGACGCTCATACAAAGTTAAATGAAAGGATGTAACTGTTAATTTCGAACCAACGACCAAAATGATTATTCGAAACATACGTGCGCTTACGAATGTATTTTTACCAAACGCGTGTATGTTTCGAATCGGGAAGAAGCCGCAGTTGCGAATGCATTCTTTCTACGTTTACGGGTGCCAATAAATACGCGAAGAGAACTACATTAAGTCATGAAATTTTAACAGAATCAAAAGTTGCGTGAAATTATGATGTGTACGAAATTTCAGCACTCTAGGGCATAACGAAGTCGGTTAAAAATGAGCTAGAAAAGATCGAAACGGCAAAACGCCAAACCAGTAAAGTTAAATAAAAGGTTGTAAAAAAGATCAGGGAAATTGAAGGTGTTATATCCTGGAAATCAGGGAAATGCAAAAATTGCAGAAGTCTGGTCACCTGCTTAACTTCCCAAAATCGACCTGTAGTCCACCAAACCGTAAAGAATTTGAAGAAATTCGACTGAAACCTTAACGTGTCGAAGACTTTTTTGATATTTTCTCCAGATAGTCACAGAAGCTCATGATGCATAACAAATCCCTTCTCCGGCGAATTACTTAATTAAGCAGACAAATGTAAGCCAATGATTGCTATTCTCACGGAAGAGCCAAACAGGGTAAATTTTTATGGGTTTTTTATGGCAGTTTTGTAATTCCTGCAAAACGAAATTTGTAATGTACTACATGTATAAGTAATAAGCATTCATACACAGTAATTATAGAAATCATGAAAACTTTTATTGAGCTTTTTTAATCCTATCTCACGCATGCATGCCTTTCACAGTGCCATAACTTATAGTGAACGTTTCAACATTCCAAAATTAACAGAGGCACTGCATCGCGACACTTTCGGAAAACGTATTGCATATTGTAAGACATTTTGTAAAATATCAACGGAATACAAACTTGTAATACATTACTACTCGAAAAATAGCATGTTGGCAAAAATATTTACAACATTTGGAACATTCTACAGTAAGGCATCCGGGGTCGCGTTTGTAATACGAAATATAAATAATTTAACACGACCCAGGCGATTGGTCAGTTTCGGTAACAAAGTGACCTGATCGGGTGTTGACGACATGACATCATCTTGAAAGGTTTTGTCATGGCGCATCTCAGCCGTTTAGCATGGCCATGCTAGCAAATAGTACACGCTCAAAAGTATACATTTTGTGTCATTCAATACACTATCACTTGTCAAAGTGCTGTCACAGTTTTGTTGCCACATTTACAAATAAAAGGTCTAATAAGGAAGACGGTTTTGGTTGATTTGGTAAGACACAACACTCCAAGCCTTCCAAATAACTACTTTACCAATATGCTATGTACATCTTACGAAAGTTGTTACACTTTAACGTGTAAAATAAGGCTAAAAACCTGCTTTTAACATTTTCATGAGCAAGGATGATGTTTATTTGCCTACAAGTGGCCAATGAAAGACAATATTCTTCTTGACCTTTCAGATAAACCATTATTGAGCAAATTAGAAACATGTTTCACTTTGAACACATATTGCTTTGTTTCCTTAAAATCTTGTCGGGAAAAGTTGCTGGACATGTAGATGTATTAAAAATTAACATGACTTGCCACATGCCTGCCTATGTCAGATTTTGACAATAATTTAAAATACTTTAAACGTTTGTTCCTGATTTTTCTACAATAATAAAGGCATGTCCATGCATGGATTAATGTCATCCATGTTATCAACTTTGTGTGGTAGGCTTATTGTAGTTTCAGTGTAAATTTTGATGAAACCTTCAGATCAGTGTCAGAAGCATATTTATAGCACTGATGTAGCACATGCATGTACATGTACGTACGTTTAGAGGCACTTATCCATTGGTCTTTGGGCTGACAATTTTTGTAATCTTATTAAAGATTGACACCATTAGCATATGGAGATGACATTTACCATTCGCCATTACCAAATCGAACATGATTTTCCCGTATGTTAGCAACAGGTTTTGGAAGACCTCTGCGTGCCAGAAGCAAGGCACCATTGGCATATCACATTTTGGTACAATCATTCAATGGAAGTTGGTCAGATTCCTTCGAACAACATGGTAAAATGACAGCAACATGTATAAAAAGTGGTATACACTGGCCAGAAAGTGTCCGCACGTGTGATAACTCCATTCGGCAAAGGCACTGAACATCCCTTGTTGGTTTTCTTACACTGTTCTTGAGCACATTAGCAATGAGGATCAAGTAGCAGAAGTTAGGGCACTTGCAAAGTCCGGCCCTAAATGCAAAATCGAAGAACTTAAAGGAAGTCATTCCAGAATTTGTTCAGCTTGGGCCGCACTCACAATGTCCAAGATGAGCAAAACAGTTGGAGTTGATGGTCGCCATCTTGTGCGCGAAAGGCACTTATAACTTAATAACCACAGTTCTGACACATGGCCAATAGGACAAATCCAGAACTGCCTAGTATCTGGAAGTAGCACAACTGGTGTGTTGAAGTAAGGGTCCTTCAATCCACAACGTCTGGCTCGATGTCCTCCTCATCCGCATCCTCTGCGGCCTCGTCGTCTGACGACATCCGGGACCGGGAACTTGGTCTTGAGGAAAGGTCCTCTGCAGGCCTGTACTCAGGGTGAGAGGAGGGTCTGGCAGGCGTGAATGCCGAGTTCTCGCCCCCTAGTGTCACTTTGGTGTTGCTCGGTGCAGGCCCATGGCCGCTAGAAGCGACGGTAGGTTCCGGGGACATGGACCCAGGGGTGGAAGGATGGGGCGAGGGCGACAGGCCGTTGAATGGCTTCAGCATGTTCATGCGCTGATGGCGGCGCCACTTTGCTCGTCTGTTGGAAAACCATACCTGCATTAAAATTTGACAGAATTATGGCGCTGCAGGTGGAGACATGTTTGGGCACTGAAATGGGGACAGTTTCGGAAACGGGACAGGCAATCGTTCCTGCATAGGATTTGGCAAGTGCATGAGGAAAATATTGTTAGTCGAGGAATTCATTGCGTGGCAGGCCGTTTCATTGCTCAGGAACGTGTTATATGAGTGGTCAGTGTACTTCTTCCTGGTTTTCCACCCAAAGATGGGCATCTCTGGTCTCAAACTGACCGTCCTGGGGCAAGGATTTATTTAACGCTAAACACTTTCTCAAAATTCTAGTGTGGTGGTCCACAAATTTAAAAAAGATGACATAACAAAATTGGAAAACTTTTGAAATTTTACCTACATCATACATTCATGAAGATATGACAATTGTGCATGAACATTGGAATATTTGGGGATTCTCGTTACTTTTGAGGTAATGGCACATTTTGTATAACATTTGTTATTTAAATAACTAATAGTTGGATGGAATAAATATATTGGTTAGTGTTTGATATTAAAATGGCTGATCATGAGAAAACTAGGAAACCTTAGTCTGAGGAAATATTGGAACATTTAGGAAAACCTTAGCAATTAATAGATGTATTGTACTGAATGGCCACTGTGAAAAAGAGTATACAGTGTATAACAAAAATGAGAGATAATGGGGGACGCACTATAGAAATGGATACAGGCATTATGCATGAACTCTGCAACAAGTCATTGGCCATTCTGTTAACTAGGACGAGAAATGGTGAAATTTGGCATGTTTCAAAACTACAAACACATTAATAGGGTGTTTATGGTATTTTGGTCATTGATAGGCGTCGTCCCAGTGATGAAATACCACCCTCCTGCTGGGATATGCGCTGATTTGTGCCTATTATTACTTCGAAAATAACCGGACTAGATTAAAAGCTAATAAAATAAGTTGTGCAATGGCTTTCTGTGAATAGGATATTGAAAACCAGAATTAATGGCGTTTTTTTTTCTCATTTTACAGGGAGCTAAGATCTGATCACACCGTCGATACATCTGGAACATGCTATTCTACCTATTGTTCAAAAGTGAGTTTTAAAATCACTTATTTTTCCTAATTATTGTGCCCAAACATGGCTTTGGGGAAACCCTCAAAACAGCCATGTATACTACCTTCCCAGATTTAGGAACATTCAACACGCAATGAAATCCTCGCCTTCTTTCAAAAAGTAGGATCCTTGCCAGGGGGCAAAGCTGATGAAATGTTCCAAAAAATGTAATTTGTTAATTACCTGAACTCTGGCCTCTGAGAGGTTTGTCTTGGACGCAAGACGCTCGCGCGTGCTGACGCAAGGGTAGTGCGTTTTCTCGAATTCCTCTTCCAAGACTTCCAGTTGTTCCTGACTGAAGGTGGTCCTATTTCTGCGAAACTTAGGTCGGTCCGCTGCGTCAGAACTCGTACCATCATCGCTTTCGGATCCTGCATTAAAATCCCATTTTCAGTTTTGGTTCATTTGCGAAACTTCTGTTTATAACTTTTGCAGCTCGGAATCAAAGATGGCCGCCGATGAACGCCTGGCAGCCATCTTGGGTCTCAAGCACAGGGAGTGAGAACCAGCTAGGGTGCCAGAATATGCAGGGTGACTGGTCGAATCTTCCAACAAATTTCCCTGACTTTGCCAGGTTTTGACAACACTTTTTCAAAATTTTCAGACTACAGCATTTAAAACACATTTTTACATCAGACATGAGCAAGTCGTGAATTTAGCTCACCACTTTTAAAATCCATGGACTCGATTTGTCAATTCTTGATATCATGTATCCAGATCACCATCAGACCCAGATCAGATGGAGAATTGGTCACATTTGAAATGCTTCAGGCGAAAATTTTAGAAAAACGACTTCGCAAACTGAAGCATTTGCAAAGCTAAATTTGTGAGAAAAAAAATTTCGAAATATTTTTGAAATAAATGAGGTTTAGTGTATTTTCTTTAACATGTTTTTTTCAAAAAAATTGAAATATTTTTTGAATAAAGGAGTTTGTGTTTAATGATTTCAGAAAATATTAATCACGACGGGAACCCTGAGGAATTTTGTTGGAATAACTAAAACTCAAATATTGCCTTTTCGTGATCACGAAATTGCTGTTTTGAAAAATTTGATCGATTCGAAAGTTTGGTAGCTGTAATTTACAGCCTGGTATTTATCACTTAAGAACGATATAGGCGAAACTTAAATGAATACCAGATCTAATGAATTTAGGTGTATTTTAATGATGATTTTCTTTTTGAAAAATCAGATGACCAATAATGCATTCTATTGAATTTTCATAAGATATATTAATGATGGTGGAAACCCCGAAGGCGAATTTTTTTTAGAAAAATTAGATCACGAACACAGCTTTTGTGTTGCTTTTCTGAGCGTTTCAAAATTGCTGTGCAACGGCAAATTTCCAGACATTATATGAATTTCAGTGACTTTTCCAAGTTATAAATTTCCCAGACTTGCAAGCCATATAAATTTCCTTGATTTTGCCATGTTTCCAGACTGCCAGTCACCCTGTCTGCGGGTACAGACATGGTTAACAAATTATTTTGATAACTCACCAGGCCTTCTGGAGTCCGCGAAGGAGGCGAGGGACTGTGCCGAGGGCACAGCGCCACTGTCGGCAGCCGATGGCGACACTCCGCTGGTTGCCGTGAAGGGTGACCAGAGGTGGGGGGCCGTAGCCGTCCAGGGGAACGCGTACGGGTGGTAGATGCCGTATCCGGCAGCACGGGCGAATTCGGCAGCTGCCCTCTCGGCGGCGCGGTTGCGCAGGATGCGGTTGATGGAACTGACGCTAGGGGCGGTGTTATTCGTGCACACGCCTGGGGAAAGAAAAAGGACATGTTGGAGAACCAGTACATTCAGAATTACATGTATGCTAAATACATTGTTTTGCTGTTGTTGCCCATGTCACCGCCATTGGACATGTGAAAACATGTTTTTGTCAACAAATTGTTTACTTGAAGATAGTAAATAAGCAATGTACTTTAACATTGGGTTGATGTGTTTGAGTTGCAACAAGTGCACACTGTCAAACATGTGTTAGACACATGAGTTGAAAAACCTACATGTATGTTTCACAGATTGTATTACTTCATATGTCACAGCTGTATTACAAAAGCTGTGAAAATAGGCGTGGCAAATCAAGGCAAGATTTTGCTCAATTTTGGACATGTGTTTTACGATATTAGTTTCCCAGAAAGCCTTACAAGATGGCGACGTCTGTTCAGGAGTACACTGTAGCATGGAGATTGAAATCCCCTCCCCCCTCCCCCCCCCACACACACACACATAAATATAGCATTCTCTGATTGGCCAACTAAAAGTAGTAAGACACCTTTTGCAAATGTGAATGGTACACAGTATGTACGAATGGCATGCAGTGCGTCTTATTGCCTTGTATGCCTGTCATTGTTTTAGTTGTACTGCATGCTTTAACATTGTGAAAGTGCCTTAAATGTTGACGTGTTTGCTAAAACATCCACAGGAATGCATTCGACAAGGGCGTTTTTATGTTTTAATGCCATTTTGCATTGTTTTTGAGTCCGTTTGAAATCGCCATGACCTCAGCTTGAAAGGTTAATAGGAAAACTGTTAATTAACAAAACGCTATAATTAAACGCCACGTGCGTCAATTATTCTCGTGCTAGCTTAATTAGTCGCGCATACGCTGCATGGAAAACCTGATTCCAGTTTGACCCCGCGTGGCGCTTCAGTTCGGGTTGACCTTTGCCCTCAGAACAATTTATTTCCCGTTTTATTTGTATTCCGTAATTGCGGCGGCAAATAACGCTGGCCTCCTTGTTTTGGAATCATCAAAATGGAGCAACTTCTTGTTTCTGTGCCTGAATGCGTTTGCTGTGAGCCGCCATATTGAAAGTCGAATTTAAGGCGCATTCTAATTCTTCTGCACATTATATTGCAGTTAATGTTGCAATAGGGCTGCTTCTAAACTCAGGCCAGTTTTGGCTGAGTTTCATTGGCTTAAAATTAAATGCATTTTTGTTTAGCTTGAATTGTTTTTTGACTGAATTTAGGAACGCGAAATTAGATAGTTGCACACAATTCGTATTGCATCGTCTGATAAAATCCATCGAGACATGACGATTGTGTACAGTAGTTAGTATAATACAATAGAACCTCAATAAGTTGACCACCCAAGGGACGATCACAAACTGGTCAACATAAGGAGGTGGCCAACATATGGAACGAGGTTTGTACCTACACAGGATTTAATTCCGCGAGCTGCTTGTACATGTACTTAAATTTTACAGTAATCATCATTCATGAATAATATTATTAAAATGTTCATAATGCAGTACCAGTATTGATAACGTGCTGGAAATTTATCCAGCAATTACATTTACAGTACAGTAGGGGTGCAGAAGGGGTTCAAAATGAACCCTTGTATCTCTTTAGAGACAGTGAATGTGCAGGGGTGTACAGAATAAGTTTTGCAAGCAGCCAAGCAATTTAATCATCCATGACTTCACATGTGAGACAATGCTGGTAAATTTGCAGAGAGTAAATTACTATTGTGTGTCATAGTCTACATGTACATGTAAGTGGTTCACATGCAACATACAGAGGTGCAAGTAGTCAACATGTAGAGGTCATGTATAGCGATCTGTTCAAATGTGGTCAACATAGGGAGATTCTACTGAGGTGATCTTGAGCGATCTAACATAAATGAAGCTGATCAATTCCTTAAACCTGTCGTACTGTACATTTCATTTAATTCACAAAAACGAAAAGCTGAGTGGTGCCAAATACTTTCTGGGGCCACTGTAGATGGCTTATTTGGCTTGCAAGCTTTTTGAGCCTGGCTTGAGTTTTGGAACAAAATTGGCTTGCAAGCAACGAAGTGGCTCGAGTTTAGAAACACGCCTACAGCACCTCCAAATGGCTTTTCGGCCATTTTGTTCTTCTGCTTCGGCCATTTTGTTTTTTTCCACGTCCACCATTTTGCGCTCCACTTGCCGTTTTCACGCCTTTTTAATTTCCATTGGTGAAGCAATGATTGAAAGGTGGCGCTCTTAAAATCGCAGGTGTGAAGGATCAGGGCCCCCGGGCAGAAGCGTCATTAGCGCCGCACGGGAGCGACGGTGGCGCCGCTCTGCCCTTAATGCGCCATATTGATTAATGAGTCTCATGACGCCATGCTGTGCCCGCGCGAATTTGTTTGCTTGTCAGGAACACGAGTGGGAGACCCGCTGGCGCCATCGTGCTCATCTGGTTCACATTTGGACTTTTGGAATGGCCTACGCTATAAAATGCAAAGCATTTGGAATGGAAAATACGCGAACCTGCGTGACCACCAAGCGGATCATAAACAGGCTTCTGAACCTCGAACATGTGTTCTAGAACAACGATCACATGCACGACCCGATTGTCCTTTACAAGTAGAAACGGTGTTTGGACATTTGCAAACTACATGTACTGTACTCGTCTGGTAAATGTTGTAAATGTCAAGGTCCCACCACGCCCAGCGCCACCTAGGTTGCATTGGCCGCAACAGATCGAGTTTTGCCCTATGTATACCATGGATGTTGGGGGTCGTCCATAAAGGACACCCAAGGTTGGATGAGCTGGGTTTTTTATCAGTCGGACCATCATGGACATGAGAGGGGTTGAGAGGTCAACAAAATAACGGCATCTGAGACCACCAGAGATATTTCTTTGTTGTGCTTGTACATGTATAACATTTGCTGCAAATAATGCTTTAGATACAGCGAACTTTCAAGTATTATGTCATCATCTTAGGGGAGGGTGGGATGTCCAAATGATGTCATAAGTTTCTTTTTAAAAATGTGGAGTTAAAAACCATCATTTGTAATTCAGTTTTGAAAACAATTCGCCTTTGGCGAGTTTTCATTTAAAAAAAAATATGCGTTGTGCAACAAAAATCGGTACTTTTTGCTCAAATTTTGGAGTTAAAAATCATTATTTGACATTTAGTTTTGCAAACATTTCAGTCAACGACGTTTATATATATTTTTAACGTGTTTTTTGAGACTCAAATCCCGCATTTTAGTTCAAATTTTAATTCAAGTCTACAGTAGCTCAGGTCGAAATTTCAATTCGACATTTTTAGTAGCGCTTATCACTTTTAGCAATGACATTTTTAGCAGGAATAACCCAAATGATGTCATAATTTTTTTTTCAAATTTGGAGTTAAAAACCATTATTTGACATTCAGTTTTGCAAACACTTCGGTCGATGAGATTATATACAGTATGTACTGTATATTTTTTTTTAAAAAAAAGAGCTTTTTGAGACAAAAATACATGTATACATGTATGTCTACAGCAAAAAGAGGTCCAAATGATGGAGGGGGATTTTGGTGTTGTCCAATTCGAACGATATTGGAGCTATCGGCAATCGGCTGCCGGTTGCCCTTAGCCGTTCCCCAAGTTCGAATCTAGCGGTCAGCCGACGGCTGAGAAGCCAACAGCCTCCAGCCGCCTAACTCCAAGTACACTGTACATGTAACCGCGCTCGCATTCTTCGTCTTATTAATTAATCTAATTAATCACGGGCCCAGACAGCTTGCTTTTCTAATTAAGCCCCGAGTGGGGATCATGCTAAGCGGCTGAAAGGAGGCATTTTGAGCATTGGCTAAATGCGCCGCCCCCCAGCCGTGCGATGGGGCACAGGGCTGAATGGAGGCGCAATTTGCTGCCAAAACAAGTCGCGCAAAAAAGTCCTAATTATTTTAAATCTTTATTTTTCCGGAGAGGAATTCGGCTTCAATTAAGGAGCCGCGTGCATGCCGATTACCGGCTTCATTGTGCGCGAGCGAGATTGCTAAATGTCGACCTTTCAACCCAGCTTGGTATGTGCCGTTCACGTTTCGTAATCTTCGGGCCAAATTATGGCGATTCGTATCATAAAGCGAGGCCTGAATTGGCGAAAATGCCTCGGGATACCCCAGTTTCAACGAATGAACATACTGTATGTGCGTCATGTTCTAGGAGGCAAATGAGTTTTGAGAATACAGGGTGTTCGCAAATGGCAATTAAGATCTCGTAACTGAGCGAGTAATGTGCTGACACCCTGTACATGCATACCTTTGCATTGGGGCAGCCATTAACGCTCACTTGACAACCATGCATAACGCGTTATACAGTGGCGCCCTTAGCTGTCCTATAATCTCTTAAATAAGAGTAATGTGCTGACACCCTGTAATGAATTCGTCATCTTTGGGCAACCATGCATAGCGCGTTATGCAGTGGTGCCCTATGATCTCGTAACTGAGAGAGTAATGTGCTGACACCCTGTACATGTATTCGTTAGCTTTGGGCAACCATGTTTAATGGTCGCTTGGCAACCATGCACAACGTGTGATACAGTGGTGCCCTATGATCCAATAACTGGGAGAATAATGTGCTGACACTCTGTACGTGCATACATGTACATGTACCTTTGATGTACCCATGCATAACGTGTTATACAACGGTGCCCTAAGTACAGCCTTTCCAGCCCACATTAATATGGCTTTTACCATGAATTGCACGCGCGTGAAACCTTTCTGAAGCAGGAAACTACTGTAAATTTCAGGCTTAATTTGCAGGATTGTCCTTGATATACATGTACATGTAATGTACATGTATGGTGATATACAGTATTTGACACCTGACGGTGTCATCTAGCGACGAGTTGTTTATGTTTACCAAATGACGACGTCTCCATGTCATCGTTTTACTACGTACATGTACTACTGTAGCTGACTTAAGTTTTGCAATTCAATAATTAATGTTATAAGAGGGTTCGTAAGGACTTGGGAAGGTAGCTACAGTCAGGGAAAGCCAGTGATGAGTTCAGAAAATTCTCTACGAATAGTACATGTACTGTATATAATTTTTTAATTTTGCAACGAGGCTAAAATCAGTTTTCTAAAGTTTAATATTAGTAAACACAATTTTTTATACTGTATGAAAATTTTCTGAAATCCATCATTCATGATGTTGAATTTCTGGTCTTAACACGACATCTGATATTGTTTGAATCTTAAATTTTCCTAAAGAAGTTGTTTTCAAAATGTCAGGGTTGGTCAGGGAAAGTCATAGTGCAATGAAGGATTTGTCTAATTTCTTTCAATTTTCGGAATAAAGTTGCTGGTCTGGGTATTTGGAATCTCTGGGCCATAATTTTGTCGAAACTCTCATGCCCTGAAATCTGCGCTCAGATTTTAAAAATGGGGTTCGTTATAAACGGTATTGGCAATTTTCCGTAATATTGACAGGTAACTGCTTGCAGGCCTGGCAGAATTTGCCAATTTTTGCTGCCATGGGAACGAGGTTAGGCAGATTCCCAAGATGCCGTCTAGTCGACCAGGAATCGTACCACTGGCAATTTCGGAACAAAGAGCTGGCTTCGTGAAATGGTTAAAAAATTGCTAATCCCCATTAATTGGCCAGAGATTTGCATAGGAAATAAATAGGACCATCGAACCTGACATTAACGAGCTATCAAGATGGAGGCCAATTTCCGTGAAATTGGGACATGTCAGCATACGATTAAGATTATAAGGCTGGTTTTAACGACCAATAAAAATGAGGAATCCGTCAAGATTGGAGAGTAATAAACGCCGTGTGAAATACTATTTATCAAGTAAACGCCTAGGTGATGGACTATCGTTTACGGGTCCAAAGATTTAAGTGATTTTACCGGCTTTCACGATACTACCGATGTTTGTCCAAATTATGGCATGAATGTTCTTGCAGTTTCTCATGGAATTGTTTGAAATTCATGGAGGCTCACAGCATATTCGAATATGCATTTGGGATTCATGCATTGAGTCTTTGGGAATCTCATGCATAGGGTAGTTTCATTCAAGAGTTTTTGAGATTCGTACAGTCAGGAGTTTTGGAATTCTTTCATTGAATTTTGGGATTCCCGCTTTCATGAGTTTTTGAATTTGTGCAATCAAGGGTTTTGGAAATCATGCATTGAGTTTTTGGGATTCCTACATGTACATGTACATGTACATTCAGAAGCTTTTGCAATTCGTGCATTGCATGTGTTTTGGAAATCGTGCATTCAGTAGTTTTAGAAATCGTGTATTGAGTTTTTGGGATTTTTGAATTCAGTTAATGGGACTTAATGTATGCAGTCAGGAATTTTTGAGATTCGTGCATTGATGAATTTTAGGGATTCGTGCATTCGGGCGTTTTTGAGATTCGTACAGTCAAGAGGTTTTGGGGATTCGTGCATTCAGCAGTTTTTGAATTTGATGATTCTGTTTTTGGGATTCATGCATTCATTAACTTTCAAATTACTGCATTGAGTTTTTGGGATTCTTGAATGCATTGTTTTTGGTATTCGTGCAGTCAACATTTTTGAAATTCTTGCATTAATTGAGTTTTTGGGACTCTTGCATTTACATGTATGAGATTTTTGTATTAGCGCATTGAAGAAGAGTTTTGAGATTCTTGCAATTACATATATGATATTTTTGAATTAGTGCATTCAAGAGTTTTGAGATTCTTGCATTTACATGTACAGTATGAGATTTTTATAATAGTACATTCAAGAGTTTTTGGGATTCGTGTATTCAGGAGTTTAAATTCGTGCATTCAGGAATTATTGCAATCCTGCATTCAGACGTTTTTGGGATTGGAGCATATTGTGAGTTTTAGGGAGTTTCTGTCAAATTCGCGTATGTTTTTGCACTAAGTTTGATGCATTGAATTGCTATACGCCAAGTCTCACAGAACCCCGTGGTAGACATCTTGAGTTTCGCCAATTGTTGCGCTGTTTGAGTCACATTTTTACGGTCATTAGTATTTGGAATCCCTCTGGGCCTAACCCTGCAATGTAGTTCATCCATTTATCTCGGCTTTTTTTGCGCGAAATCACCTTTGTCCTTATTAATCAATCTCCGATTTGCATAACCCCCTTTGAAATTATTTTTGGAAGAGGGGTCAAGTGGGGGATGCCGACGCTTTGGCAACGTGTTGCAACAGGTTTCACCAGCCTCTAATAAATCTTGCCAGCTTCAGATTCAGTCAATATTTCATCGGACGAATCACGTCAGTAATTAAGTGCGTGCTGATTCGGATCACTGGAATTAACGCCTAGTTAAAGCTGTCTTTGCATTCTCGGGTGCAAAAAACTCGGCTAATTATTATTTAATTACACTGTCGCTTAATGACTGTTTTCCCCCGGTTATTTAAGCTGTTTTAAGTGGATTTGCTGCTACATTAATTCGGTTAATTTACGGGGTTTTTTATATCGACGTTATCAACGCAAATTATAGCTTCAATTACTGAAAAGGTACTCCCATCAACCCCCCTTCTTCATAAATAAAAAGGGCATTGGTGACATTTTTGTGCTTTTTGTGACGAAACTGAGCAGCTTTAAATATCACAAAAACCCCCAATTATCGTTGCTTAGCAAGACGGGTGTGTGGTCGTTCTAGAAAGGTTTCAGTGTACTAGCTAACTGTTAAATTCTAGCCATACAAGTACATTTTAGAAAGATATGATTTGTGTCCTCCATTTAAGTCTATGTACAGTGCATGTACAGTATGTCCATTCCAAACAGTGAAATTTCAACTTAGCAGAATTCAGCAGAATTTATTTACCTGTTTTGTGCTATTCATGAAATTGACTACTCGATATGGTTCTTACCTTCAGAGATGAGCCTTTCTCGAATTTCCCAGGCAAATATCGTGGGATTTTCTCTCTTGTACTGCTCGATTTTGGCAACGACCACTGGTGTGGCCACCTTGGGTTTGCTGCCACCGATGATTCCTGGAGGTCTCAAGGCCCCTGCGTCGTTAGATACAGATGCATATGAATATCGTGAAGCTGCGATTAAGTTAAATTGAAACAAGCTATCATTTTTGGACCCGACTAAGCTCAAAATTAAGCAAAAATAACTAAACATGTGGCGGTTGTGACAATACAATGTAATTTTGGGTAAAAGGTTTTTTTTGGCAAAATTTGCTTTAAATGCTGTGCTGTTATGTCATTTTAAGGGCTTCCTAATGTGCCATGGAGCATCTCGCTAATCGAGCTTTATATACTATATTTAAGATCAAAACCTACCTAATATTTTGTTGACTGTACCCTGTTGCTGCAAGACGTGCCTGGCGAAGTCGTACGGCCTTATCCCGTAAGGTGAAAGGTCAAGCACCCTCGGTGGAGGCGGCGGAAGGTCGGGCATGGTGCGGGAGTTGAGGTAAAGGTCCCTTAGGTGACTCATATTAGCGGCTGGAAATAAACAAGGGAAAATTGTCAGTTTTGAAATCATGGGGTCAAGTGCTTGCATTAATGAACAGTTATGTTTAAATTGGGGACAAGTGCTGTTGTGGTGATCGGTTATGTTAAACTGAGATCATGTAAGGTGTTCGAAAAACAATTTCAAAAAGATCAGATCATAACAGCGATATGTCGAAGATGTTTAAAATTAGGAATTTTTCAACATTCAAAGAAACAACTGTTGGGAAACTACCAGTTTTAACAAATAACATTTGTGACATATCGTGATGATGGTTACATGTGTTTAAAAAATCAAAACATGTTAAAAAGCGTCTGTAACGTCTCATTTGCAACAAAATAACACAGGGTGCATTTCAAGATTCCAGCGCAATCTATCAAAACGACTTGCATTTTGCGCACCTGCCAGAAACACTATTTCCAGTAAGGAAGCGTATTTGACAAAAAATCTAATATTCAAACATGTCTATATGTATCTTTTGCAACAAAATGGCGCCGGGTGCATTGCAAGACTCAGGCGCCATCTTCGATGCATTCTGCGCAACTGACTGGTAAATTATTTCCAGCAAGTAAACGTATTTGGAAAAAAAATAACAAATGTTAAAACGCGTCTATTACGAGTCAATAACAAGAAAATGCTGCCTGCCTGCTACATTTCAAAACTCCAGCGCCATCTATTACAACATGATCAAAACCAAAATGCATTTTTGCAACTACTAGACACGCTATTTCCAACCAGCAAGAATATTTGCAAAAAAATAAAAGCATGTTAAAACGCGTCTGTTGTGTCATTTGCAACAAAATGGCACTCGGTGCATTACAAGACCCCAGCGCCATCTATGATGCATTCTGTGCACCTGATGGTATATTATTTCCTGCAAGTATATTTGGAAATAAATCCAAACATTTTAAAACGTGTTAAACCTGCATGGCACACAGTATTTCCAGCCAAACATGTGTTTTGAAATAAGTGTTTAGTAATAACATTGAACATGGACTGGTGATAATGTGTTGCTGCAACTTGAGTAGGCATGTGTTTGTTGTGTTTTATAGCGTGATCAGGACACCAATTAATTTATGAATATATTCCAACTCCATGCCACATATTAAATTGCTAACAATAGCTGCCTATTGTCTCCATCATGACGTTATGCTTATGGCAGTCTACATTCAGTGTTGACACCAGTTCACATTTTTGTTTATCGTCTGAAATGGGGCACATTTAGGCGTGAATACGCCCTGCTTTGCATTAGCACCCATTGCGCAGTCTATACTAATTAATTAAACAGACGCTTGTGTCAATGGATATCGAGTGGTGCTTATCTGTTGTCAGGATAATCACTACTTTCTGCAAAAAAAAGGCGTGACAGCTAGGCGGCGCTGCAGGCACGTTCATTTGTTTTGGTATAGTCACCTTTTGGAAACTGGGCATTATTAATAACCAAAATAATGCAAATGCTATAAACACATTTGCTTGTGCCAGAAAACATGAGTTATGTTCGTAGGATATAATCGGATAAATAAAAATGCTTCTGACTCATACATTCGAAGCCAATTTTCGATAAGGTCCCTCTAACTTTTGATGAGTCTTCAATGCGTGAAACAATATTTATGACAGTTTACATTAAAACGAGTATACCGGTATAGGTACACGAATGATAAGCAACATGTCAATTTAGCACATGATATGCACAAAATTGCGGAAAATGGTATTCTATTCTATGAGTTACCCCCCAGAAGCAGCACCAAGGGTGCCATTTGGTGGTGTGTGGGGGGGGGGGGGCAATATACCCATACCTTATTCCTAATATATCTTAATTTAGCCCAATAAATTTTCTTTAAAAATTATTATGGCTGATACATAAATTTACCACCATGTATAGAACGAGCCTTTCGCCAGTGCTTAACTTGTTTTTTAAATCGATAATTCCGACGATTATTTATAAAAAAAAAATAAGTTGGCAAATGTGCAAAATTTCGAATACGCGTCGGTAACCAATTAAGGATTTACATGTACTGTTAATGTATATATTTTTTAATTTGATATTAATTAGTCAGCTTTCATTTTGTGTTTTTCCAACTTAATTTACTCTTTCATAAGTAAACGACGGAATTTTTAAATTTAAAACGCAAGTTAAACACTTGCGAAATACTCGTTCTATACTGTACGTGGTGGTAAACGTATTTGGCGATTATAATAATGTTTTAAAGCATAAATATGTCCTGATTTATGTTCGGATAGATCCTAGTTAATTATCCTTCACACGATATTCGACAGGCATAAGTTTTATGCTTTTTAATATGTCACAAATAACTTGAATATAATGTTGTGTTAATGTGTAATTTCTTATTTTTTATTTTAAGTATGGGTGAAATTTCCATATACACTAGTTTACACATAGTTATGCAGTAGTTCAAACATTAAATTTGGAATGGAAAGTTGTACACATTACTGAAGTATTTTTTTTTCATTCTTAGGGTGACAAATATCGATGTCGCTTGTACCTCGGCTTGTCAATAACAAAATTAAAGGTAAGATATGCAACCATGTTAAAATCACGTGCGTTTGTAATGCAGAATTTGAAATACTCATTACAGGCATGCATGCATGATGGCTATAGTGGCACCATGTAAATAATGTACATGTCTTGCAATTGGACGTAAATAACAAATTAATCCCCAGTATAACCTCGTACTGACAACACTTGATTAACGATTTTAGCATCACACATGCTAACATGTCCTTAACATGTAGAATGGTTTAACATAGGAATAGACCCAACAAATTAAACGGTTGGCGTGATACATGTATATCGCTGGATATTTTAATAACACGCATGTTTTATTCATAAAACTTAATAGTCAACGACATTTGTTGGTTAAATTGCTGAATAACTTGACCAATTAGTGATCGAATGATGTTCGATCCTATAATTAAGGCATGCTGTAGCTTTCCACAATTCCCTTCATTAGGCTTAACAGTGAATCACACAGGCGATCGAACGCTAAATGCGATGACGGGAAATCCCACCTTGTCTGAATTGCTAATCAATAAATGCTGAATCCTGGATTGGATCCTGCTTAATCCCCGTTTAAAGTCCGCTTATATAGGATGTTTATGTTATTAAGTCCCGAGATGGGCAGTTAAGATTTCTGAAAATGTTGATAATTTTTGAAATGATAAAAAATGATGCGATGGACCTATAGGAATTTCAATCGCGTATATACAGTATATATTAATAAGCCTATAATACTAGAAAGTTGCCAATTTATCAAGTTAAGTTTTAAAGCATACATAATGGCGGCGATTATACGAAATTGCTCAAATTAACGCATTGAGCATTTTGATACGCAAGTGTTTCTCTGATGACACGCACGTCTGTAAAGCGTGTTTTCCTTAATATGGATTATCAATTCTGCTAAAACCACATCAATAACACCTGTTGGTGCCCATAAACCACCCAACGTGCTTGAAACTAACGGTAAACAACGTGTGTGAAAAACTACAAGTTGCTTAATGTGCGTTTCAAACTGCGACGTTTTATACATGTACAACACAGACACAAAACCATTTGAAAGCAGTCTTTTGAATCGAAAACTGCTCATGTTTGAAATGCTTGTAATATAACTTCAATTGCGGCTGTGTTGATTAACAGCAGTTATTTCAACGAAGTTAAGCATTAAGCTGCTTTGAAAACCTGGGTAAATTAACAGGAATTGGGTATAAGTTGACAGTTTGGGCAATGAAACACACATGCACCTCAGAAAACACATCAAATTTTACTATAAGTGTAGAATAACTTCTCTGAAGAAAGGGCTCGGTCAGTACATGTACCGATATTCCAAAAAGTCTTAACAGAATATTATTAGATTAAATAATTTTTCCTATTTGTTTGCCATTTTATAAATATACCATACACATGCTTGCTTATTAGATTTTAATCAGTTTTCAGGTAAAGTATAGTGCATGCATATTTTACTATACCAACTGACTTTTAATCGGTTTTTGGAATGAAGCAAAAAGTTTGGGAAGTATCTGAAGAAGGTATTACATGATGGGAATCAATATTTTACATGTCTGAGACCTTATTATTAGATTAGCTTTTTTGTTGATAATCTAATGTTTTATCTGAATTGGGTAACGTGGATTTTCTCAGAATCGAATTTACACATTGTTATAAGCTTAGTTAAACATACAACATGCATGGGTGTCAAAAGACGTATAGATGTCAAGAAAACATTACAGTGTCTTTCTAAAAACATGAGTGTTGAACATACAGAAAGTTTTCACATTTCCGTTTCTTTGCTATATCCATGCATACCATTCTAGTGCTTTGGTTATGTGACGAAAAGATTTCCAGCACAAAAAGCGTGTCTGCAAAGCCACTTAAGACATTTTAAGGGCATGTAACACATTTTTGCGTGCCGCGTCAGGCAACGTGTGAATTCTTATAAGAAACGCATGTTAAGGGCATTCTAAACATGTGGATATCTGCAGCTTATAAATGAGCATTTTCGATAAAGCTGTATGGTTCTATCAGTTTGATTTTTCGAGCAAGAAACAATTCGCTCACTTTAAATCGCGAAATCTTATATAAAGGCCAAAATAAACGCTACTATATGATTGGCATTTTCGAAATTAAAGCAATCTCAGAACAGATTAGTCTAAAACACGTAAATGAACAAAGCTAAAAATTACTTCTTGTGTTTATTCAACATAAACTTTAGGTTAAAAACTCCCTCAATATACATGTAGCTTTATGCCAAACATCCTTTTTCAACATAACTGTTGTTCAAAAACTTCTGTTAATATCTTTCGGATTCTTTGACATGGCGAACCCTTTCGGGACATTCATGATGAGGCGCCAGTAAAAACATGCAACCAACCACAAATTTCACATGTGCACCACGAAGAACAGTGACGTCAGAAGCTATGGGGAAATCATACATCAAGGACAGTGCTTCCCAAACGTGGCCCATCAATACCCAAAAGCCGCTTATCAAAAAGTCCTTGATACCCAATTCAATAAATTATCAAGAAAAATTACTTACATGCAATCTTATAAGGAATACTTGTTAGACTGTTTGAATATCTGCATGCATACATGTACATATGCCGACTGATCCCTTTCTTCAGCACATCTTAATTTACATCTTCAGTAAATGTAAATGCATGTACATGTACAGTACATCCCGAGGTGGGTCGTGCCCAAAAGGCCACTTACCCAATTTTGGGTAATTTACTCAGGTTTGGAAAGCGTGGATAGGTCGCGCCCAAGATGAGTTATTTTGGAAAAGTTGGACAAGATCTTTACGGAACATCCCTTTTTCTTGCTTTCGGAGACTAAGGTCCAGAACACGTTAACGTGTTGACTGTCGTAAAGTCCATGTCTAGTCGCAGCAAGTTGTGCCCAAGACGAGTTAATTTGGAAACTCTGAATAAGACCTTTGAGTGATGGGAACATCCCCTTTGATCGCTATGTCGTGAAACATGGTGTTTCGGAGAACATGTGGCTATTCGTTAATCATAAAACACGGGCCTGTCCGGAAAACATGCACCAGAACACGTTAGCGTATTACATTTCGAAAAGTCCGTGTCAGGACGTGTCCGAGCCGAGTTAATTTGGAAAAGTTGAACATGGTCTTAATGCGATGAGAACATCCATTTTGTCGCCATGTCGGGAATCATGGTGTTTCGAAGAACATGTGGCTATTCGTTAATCATAAAACATGGGTCTGTTCGGAAAACATACACCAGAACACGTTAACGCATTAAATTTCGGAAAATCCGTGTCAAGACGAGTTAATTTGGAAAAGCTTAACATGGTCCTAATGCGATGAGAACATCCCCTTTCGTTGCCATGTCGGGAAAAATGGTGTTTCTCCGACCATGTGGCTTTTCGAAAAACAATCGTCTCAGCAGGATGACTTAATTTGGAAAAGTTGAACAAGGCATTTGTGCAATTGGAACATCCCATGTTCTCTCCGTGTCACGACGTGTTCAAGTCGAGGTAATTTGGATAAAGTTCAAGTGCGATTGGAACATGAAATGCTCCCTCTGTGTCGGAAAACATGATTTTCCGAAGGCCATGTTGCTCACGTGGCTCGGAAAACATGTTCCGGAACACGTTAGCGTGTTAAACTTCGGGAAATCCACATCACGGTTTCACAAGAAGACAGTGGTCAAGAAAGTACGGTTGCCTACCATTGTGTCCGTGTGCGGGTAGCACGGCCGTCTCCATGGCCATGCGCATCCACAGCGGGTGGGGGCTCCGGTCCACCGCGGGTTCGGCTGCTGGATCCTTGACCGGCACGAAGGCACTTTGACTCTCCGTGGTCAACTGCGGGCGAACTTTGACCCGGTCGGGGTCTAGATCCGAGCACGTGGGGGCACCGAAGAGCATCCGGAGCGCGTTCGGACGATCCACCACTGGACACCTCAACGAGCGGAATAAGGCGAAAGGCCGAGCAGACCCACCTGATAATCGACAGGACGCCTCACGCTATTGGCTCGGCCTGACCAAGGTGAGCAGCGAGTGGTTCCTCACGAATCCAATGCGAGGGCGAGCAGCTGCGGGCACGCGCACCTCGTCCCCCCGACCCCCACCCTACGGCCCCGCCTTCCTAGCGACGCCACTAGGGGGCGCAAGGCCACCTGTTGGCTGCACCCGTCCCAGAGGCAACTGATGGACTGCTGGAGAAACACCTCCGATGCAGGAGCTGGGAAGAAGCTCTGCGAAGACAAGCTCGAAAATCAACTTTTGAGGGGAATTGCATGATAGAACCGCCATAGGAAGCTATTAGATTCTGTTAAAACAATTGATGGTTGTGGAAGAAGTTCTTGAGAGAAGTTGAGAGGAGTTGGTAGAACCGCTTAAAACGAATTGGGAAACTCACGAGATTCTGGAAGATACACTTCATGGAAGAAACACTTCAGGGTGTTATGGCTGTGGAAAGTAGGTAGAATCGCTTAACATGCATTGGGAAACTCACGAGATTCTGTTAAAACAATTGATGGTTATGGGAGAAGTTCTTGACAGAAGTTGTGAACATGGTCTGATGCGTAGAAGAAACACTTCAGGGTGTTATGACTGTGGAAATTTGATAGAAGCGCTTAAAACGAATGGGAAACCCACGAGATGCTTGAGATACTTTCAAAAACAAGAGAAGAATTGCTTGGGATTCTTCATGTCAAACGCGATTAATCGAAGGAACTACGTGTATTGGGATTCTATCGAAGTAAGGGAAGAAAGGCTTGAGAGATTCGGTTACTAACAATTGAAGATACGCCTGGGGTCCTTTCAAAAGCGACTTATTGAAGAAACCATTAAGATTCTGACGAAGAAATGGATGAAATGCTTAGGAGTCCATCAGAAGCAATTGAAGAAACCAGAATTGAAGATTCTGTATATATGCCGGATTGAAGGAACTATTGGTATTCTACCAGAAGAAATTGAGTAAATTCTTTAGATTTTATTCAGGCAAGGGAAGAATCGCTTGAAATTCGGTTAAGAACAACTGAATAAACGCGTGGGATTTTTTTCAAAAGCAATTATAATTGAAGAAACCATTGAGATTTTACCAGAAGCTATTGCGAAAACAAACTTGAGATTCTGTCGAAGCAAGGAGAAAACCGCTTGAGATTCTGTTAAAACTACTGAAGAAACGCTTGGGATTCGGCCCAAGGAAAGGAAGAAACACTTGGAATTTTACCAATTAATGTTGAGGTTCTGCACTCTTAATTGTGTTAATCGTTTGAGAAAAAAATGACAGGATTTGCTTTTATTAAAGAATTGATGACTCAATTCACGAATCTGACATTAAATAAATTCTGTCAACAAATCAAAATCACCTTAGAAACACAAAATTCAAGCAAAGTAACAACTGTAACTCAACATATCGAAACATTGGATCGCACATCCCATCAAAGAAACACCAATCATTCGATCATCCCATCAAACAATCACTCGTAAATCATAGACCCCATCATAACTTAGAATCAGAAATGAATCATGCAGCCGTTCGCATAAAGAATCACCTGTGACTCACCAACCAGATCATAAACAACTGCATGTGTCTTTCATAAGTCGCTCCTAGGTGTCTCTCCACTCAATATAGAAATTCGTACAGGTACAGGTAGTGGTAAACATGAACGACGGCTTCCACTATAGAGGCAGGTGAGTGATTTGAACCTTGCCCTCAGGGGCCACAGGGGGGCGCTGAGAGAAATGGGTGTTTTCCCTCGTTTTTTCTGCACCTTGTTTTGTCTGTTTTCCCGTTAATTGACAAGGGCTTCTTCAACAGGCGGAGGTGGGCCAGACCCCATTAGCGAGGCGAGAGGTGATTTATCGATATGCTAATGACGAGTTTTTTAACGAAATATTATTTTGTCTTAAAGAGTCACGTGGAATAATGGAATAATTTTCTAATTTTGTGACAATAGATGGCGCTGAATTTCGCCCAACTGATTCTAGGTTTAAACACAACAGGTTTTTCGTATTGTAGAAATTAGGAATGCCCTTCACTCTAACTTGCAAATTACTTGGTGGGGATCAATTATCGGTTCTGATAGTAAATGGAACGTTTCCTTGCATGATAGAACGGTTCACAATGGCGCTGTGCTGCTTCGGTGCATCACAATGCCTCGTAAGTGGCAAGCATTTGGGAACATAGAGCGTCACTCTTTTTGGTATATTCAGTGAAAGAATCGTAAAATCAACATGCTATTGTGTTGAAACGAAGACGTGCCTTCCGCCTGTTCTTGTTTTTGGGAAGGTTTTGGGGAATTTGAAATTGAGTGGTTCTAATTTGCTGAATTTCCATTCAAAACGTTTCTGAAAGGCTGCAGAAAGCTATGCATTGAATTGCTTCACCATTGTCATATGCTCAGGTTTAAATTTTCAACATGACCTTCCAACCATTCCAAATGCTCGTTCTCAATTTATATCGAATTTGAAATTTGCACTTTACAGTATATATCGGAATGAGATGCATGTAAGCTTGAAATGCATTTCTTGGAAAGTTTTTCGACATACAAAAATGGAATCGTGTGCGGAACATGCAAAAATACTCTAAATGCACATGGGTGACACGTTTGCCATCGTAGGACGACACATGTGGTAATGTGTCCAAAATGTCAGCAGTCTATACATGTATGGAAAGAAGCATAGGTTTCGTGCACTTACAGTATATTAACATTTCGCTAAAATGTTTTTGGAAATATTTCAACAGGTTTGTCGATGCATGGACATGGCAGTACATGTATTAGTTTTCCTTAAAAATAACTTAAATGAATAAACAAGACATGCACACGGAATATGTTTAGTTCTGACGATTCTAACATGACTCTTAACTCCAATCCTAAGTTATCGAAAGTTACTTATTAGAAGATCTCTATGTGTCCATGCATGTGTACTGATATTTTAACATTCCCAATTGGGTGTTTTGGTTAAATATCTTTGATGACAAGCAGGAAAAAATCAAACTATAGATGTAGTTGTTCTTACTGTATATCATCTTTTGGGGAATGTGGTCGTAAGAAAAGATGTTCGTAGTTTAGCTATTTTCCCCACAAATGCCGAAATTAGGCGTTTGTGGTAAAAACTCAGGAACTGACAACCTTACTTCTAATGTGTGCATTGATCCCCTATAATTACAGAAGGCAAAATAATTTTGGCCTGTCCCTGACCGATGCGAAGATATCACCTGGAGCATTTCCTACTGGTTCAAAACCGCAAAATTGTCTCCATACTCTTTTAAGTATTTATTGAGCCGAAATTACCTGATAATTAAACCCACCGAATAATTATAACCTTCCAAAAACTGGTGCAACTGTATCTCAAATTTTAAACATCGTCTGCTTCCATTTAATTGCAGATGTCAAGGTTTTCACTAAAAAACTGGACTTGTTGCGTAATTTGATTGTGGCGATTAGGGAACTTCAATCACGACTAAGGGAATGGATGAGCATTTTGTTGTTTGTTAATTTGAGAACGAAATATTGAAGATAGTTTTGAATTTGTAAAGATAATAAATCATTTGATTTTATGATTTTAATACGCTTTTATGCAAATTTTTCAGTTTAAGGCGAAGATGTTTTTGCCAATTTTTTGTTGTTGTAATTAATCGATGGAGTTTATAAAAAAAGGTAATTACTGGCGAATGGCTTATTGTATATAATGGCTGTACTGTATACATGTATTTAGCTGTATACCATGGTACAGTATGTCAAAGGCGTGTTGAAACATTCCTCTGACACAGTTATGACGTAAGCTGCATCATTATAAGCGATGATGCATGTGATATTGGGATTTGCATCTGTCAAGCAGTTAGTAAAATTTCTATTTCGTCATAACCGGTTTTCACTGTTAATAACTTGAGATAAAAACATGAACACGGTACATCCATTTAACTCTAATTGGTCTGCATTCGAGAACTTGAACTGCGCAACCTCATCAGGATATACTACGGTATATTCCCTGCACAAATATGTATATTTCAACCCTACTTGTCTAGCAGACGAGAATGAAACCTGTCTTAGCTGTCGGAATGTTTTCTTGTTATGTTTTTTTGTTTATCTATAGGCGCCTTCGTACTGTCAATTTAAGCATGCGGTAAATCATGTGTGTCGTCATTCACATTTGCAAAACATATGTCACATGACAGCGAATTGGAATTTTACTTTAAAAATTAGAGTAGATTCGTGTCTTTTGTTCGACTTCTTCTAGCCATTTCCGAACAGACGCCGCCATCTTGGAATGTGGTGTTCGAAATGCATTCTGAGGTGCTAATATCATAAACAATAGTACACAGCCGCGACATTTGACGTCATACAACCTGTACAACATACATTGTCAGGGTGAATACTAGTAATGGAAGTCATGAAAAAGTCATGAAATTGACATCATGGCAATGGAAGTTTTGTCTTTGATTGAATCACAAGATAAAAATTTTGGTTAAAATTTCCCAATGCTTATACAACTTTACAAAATTTCGCCTATGGCGTTTTTTGGCCAATGATCATGTCATCACTGTGGTAGATAATGTTTCTGAAAATGACATAGAGTTCGAAGGACCCCATATTGTAATAAGCATTGACATTTTTTTGAATTTTCAATTCAATTCAACTCAGTACCCTACAATCAGTAAATGAATACCATGTGGTAGGGGGGTGTAATCCATCAACCCAAAAATTAGAATTCAGCAGTTAATTACCACCGCATTTGGGGTGGACACCAACATCATTGCTAAACTGAATATTCTATATTGGAGTCATGGAAAAGTCATTGAAAAGTCATGGATGATGGAATCTACAATACCAACCCCAGTAGACACCCTGTACATGCACATGTACCAAGTTTTGACAGCGTAAAGGCGCCTTAACCTAGCCGATCCTAAAAATGCAATTTCTTTGTTTTGCAACCACTGTCAGCCTACGAGCTGTTAGGAGAAGTCAACTTTCTCCTTGTGCCTATGGCAGCTGCAGGGAATGCACCGTAGTAATGCCGTACTGACATGTATATGTATAACCGGTTTGGCCTGTGTTCTGACAGGCACATGTGGAGATTCATATCAATTTGCCTCTCCTCATTCAAATTTCGTAGGTGCTTCAGCTCCTCGTCATTGCAGCAGGTATCGAGTAGTTAAACGAGTAGACATTAGCTTTGATTTATGTATTTATTTATAATTTTTTGTGTGGTAATTTCCGATGCAATTCGCCAGCAAGGTTGGCATTGCGCCGCAGTAACAATGCACGTCTGTAAGTCCGGCCGTAAATCATGGTGGAAACTATGTTGCTCAGCTCCCTAATGATGGTTTATAAAAAGCATTTGGTTATAAAAGATGCTGTTTATGCTGTGAGCTGTTTAGGAATGAAATTACGGGTGCCGCACCCTGGCCAGCGTTTTATGCCAATGACAGGCTGGTGAGATCCTCGCTTTTACCCCCCGGATCGCCACGGAATTCGAGGAGAGGACACGACTGGCACGTGGGCAGCATGTTGCACCAAACTTGGAGTGGTAATCAGCTGTTAAAACCCTACAGTAAGGCGAGGGAACTGCAGAAATTGGTTTAAACATTCTTTTTAAAAATTGCCTGCGATGGCAGTTGGGACACCACGTTGCTCGGTTTATGAAGAACACTTCGGAATATGCTCTGCTTCAATTGTTCACAATATAGCGTATTTCAACCCTACTTGTCTAGTAGACTTGGAACCCACCTGTCCTAACCAAACATATATCGTATTAAGCTTGCACGAAATACGGTATGTTATCGCTTTACGTAGCTACCCTGACCGCAGGCAATCATTGCCAGCATGCGCGTCGTTTGGGGAAGCCCATGTATTCATAGTGCGTATGCTGGACAAGGGCATATTACAAAGTACAGCCGAAAACACTTATTGCAAAGCGGTTGTGAAAAGCTGATTACAGATTGATTGCAAGACGGATTGCAAACTGATGATACATGTATTTGTTTCAAATATTACCAGGTTACAACGTGATAGTTATGGATTTTCACTCTCATTATTGTGGTAGTAACCATCAGTATGCAACCAGGTTGCAACTATACAACAGTTTAGTTGCATGCCGGTTGCAAAACTGATGGTGAATTGGTCACCATTGTAACTGGATGTTCAACCAACCTAATATACCTGTACATGCACATGCATGGGTATACAGGGTGGACGAAAATCTATAACGATCACGAAATCTCTCGAAAAAAGGGAGAGGTAGCTATGCCGACTGGATGTTAAAAGATGTTTTCTGAAAATCATCGTCATGGTTAATAGATTAGAGTCCTCTTAACCGTTTGCGATAGACGTATGCCATGTTTTCGAGAGATTCCAAATTGGTATAGACTACCCTCCACTTGTATTGCGGGAGTTATATTTCGTTTAAAAACTTCTACTTATGGCAATACAGGGTGAGTTCAAGGTCCACTTTATCGGATATTTTGTCCATATTAACATGGACATGCGTATCAAAGACTGCAAGCAGCAAAATTAAGTTTAAGAAGAAAAAACCGTTTTTTGAGATGCGTGAAGACTTATCTTGTTCGGCGCTTTTATGACATTAAAATGCAATGAAATGGTGCAGGAACATATTTTTAATGATTCCTGTTTGTATTCCTCTTATAAACGGGTTATTAGAAGATAAATTTACAAGATGTCGAGGAAATTTAATAAATGATTGGACGGTATATCTTGATTAGCTGTTTTGTTTTAAACTGGTCAGATTCGACCAAATGGTTTTTAGTTAAACCCGGCACACCCAGCATGTTTGAACTAGTTAGACTTGAATATTTGTAGGCATGTACATAGCGACCCCCAACCAGATAATTTGGAAACATCTGGGAAGTTTATATTCAACCTGGAAAATCTGGAAAAATCAGGGAATTTTGAATTGAAACATGGAATTTTTCAGTAATACATGCACATATATATCAAATTGGATTTTGTGTTTGTTCATTATAATTCTGAGAAATACACCACAAAAATGATTGGCCTGATAAGTAATTCTACCATTCCCCTAAAATTCACTAAAATTTAGCGTTTGTGTTGTTTTTTTTAAAATTTTTCTTAAATCATTCATTATTAATTATTCTAGTTTAAAAAAATTAAATTGTTTAATTTCGTCCGTTGAATTAATTTTTGTCAATATTAATATGTTTGAAAGTTTCCAAAATGGTCTAAAATTGCATTGTTTGTGAAATATTTATATAAAAAATTCCTCAAAAATTTCTTTCATTTGGTTTGTATTCCAAAACAACATTTGGAGGAAAATATATTTAAAAAACATTATTTCTGGAAGAGTTTTTCAAAGAAATATTCGTAAAAGCCATCATTAGAATACGTGTGTTTGTTAATGTTGACTAAAAACCTGTCATATGAGATCTAGTTGTTCAAACATGCAACTTCGCTAACATTCGCCAATGTTGTTTGAATAGAATTTAGGCACATATTGAATCATCAAAATATATTTTTTTACCTGGAAAACCTGGAAAGCTCAGGGAATTGCGTAGTAAAATTGAGTAGTTAGTAAGAATTAGGAAAGACCTTCAAACCAATCCAATGAAATAGCCCAGTGCAAGAGGGGTAATAGCACCAGTTGTATGAGTACCTCGCAGCTTGCCACAATCTTAAAGCTACGTCATAAAATCGAGAAAACCCATGGCATTATTTTTTCAGCCCATTTGTACTTAGTGCTTTAAAAAGAGCACGCACGCTATCCAAAAGGCAACCGTTAAGTCACGAAAACATGTTTGCTCGTGCAGTTGTTTGACTCTAATAGCATTGTGGAGTTCGTGCCGCACTTGTTGCTAGCAGAACCCACATGTGCTTACAGCAAACGCAATGTTACTAGGTTGTGTATGTGAAAAGCTGCACATGGTAGTATTATACGAGGCTATGTGGAACAGTTTGAAAGGGAGGGGACGATTACCTGAGCACATTAAAAAATCATGTTACCTATCATCGCCGCTTAAATGCTGCATGAACAACAAGTGTAATGATTTAATGTCGAAATTTGAGACCAACATGGGACTTGACCAACACGGAATTTGAGACAACTGGGACTTTAGTTGTTCCTTCGTTATTACTATGACTAAAAATCTTACTAAACATACTTTAACCAGAAATATTAGTAAAATATATACATAAAACGTAGGATAAACAATCCGGCATATACCCTTCTCCAAATGTGTAAAAATGTGAATTTAAACCCTGCTTATCTGATTTAGAAGAATAACACCTATCCTATATATCGCAATTTGCTTTTATTTTTTCTTATCTGTCTTTTTGCTCTTCCTATTTGTGTGTCTACATCCTAAGCTAACGTAAACTTACCTAGCTTAACTTAAACAAACTTAAAAATGTCATTTTTTTATTCTGCTTGCCCCCTAAACCGTAAGCAATCACTGCAAGCCTATGGGTCGTTAGGAGAAGCCCACGTTTTCAGTATCTATATTGGAGAAGGTGGAGCAGCAGGGCATATTCCGAAGTGCAGCTGTAAATAAGCTTACTTTTTGCGAAGTGGCTCAACTGATTACAGAGTGATTACAAACTGATATTTCTTTCAGATATGACCCGGTTGCATACTGGATAAATACATGTGTTGAAAGTTGAAACGATGGGGTGAGTGACTACATTAACCATCTTTTGAAGACATAATACATGAACGTCCCCTAAATGGTGACATTCATGAGTCTTCGCGATTTGGTTTCAACATTATCACCCAAGTGATATTTTTGTAATGAAAGGACTCGTGTGTATCAGAATATTGTTTCATTGATTCTGAACAAACATTTTGCGCTGCAGACAAATACTCCATTATCCAATGTGTGTCCCAATTTCTGATTAATCCAAAATCGAGCTGCAAATGCGGAAAAAGAGGTGCGTAATTCAAACAGCTATAGTTTTCGCAAAGGACGATTAACGACCACTTCAGGGTTAAGTTGTTCCCATGCTCGGGAAAATATCCTATTTTTCTTCTGCGATCGCTAATCGCATGCAAATCCACGCCCGAATCACAGCGCTAGGCCTACAGTGCAGTCATATTTTAGGATTATTGCAATCCACGAATTTACGAGCGATTTTTTTGGCAAAATCTGCTGCTGATTAGCAAGGTCTCGGCTTTGTCATTTTGGCCATGGCTGCTCGCTTTTTGGCACTAAGGCCTGGTTTACGAGGTGGCTTATGACAATCCCCAAAGTTTCCAGCAGTTGCATTGTCTTCCCCCTCGGTGCCCATGATTTACGGTTGAACAGAATCCGGAAAGAGCGAAGAAGCTCTCCCATGAAGAATGGAGAGAAAAAGTTGCGGTTGGGAGTTTTGAAGCAAACGTCACAATTTCAAGATGTAATAAATATTCGCTTGAATTTCGCAAGTGATGGCCCGCGATTCAGCCTGGGCACCTCGTAAACTGCAACCAGGAGGTGCCTGGGCTCCACTGGTGGCCACTGCTGAGTTATGGGACTGATGGCACAAATCGTGTCCCATATTGGTAATGACTGCCATGGATGGAATATCACGATCAACGTGGACTAGCGTGAAAAGATAGAAGACATCCTTGCCTTGAAGAGACGATGATTCACCTTTTCCACCAAAGAAAGGAGAAGGAAGAAGCATCCTCTTCTTCAAGTAAAAAATGGGAAAATGCATCCTTGCTTTCAAGTGAGAATTGGGGAAATGCACCCTTGCCTTCGAGTAAGAAATGGGAAGATGCACCCTTTCCTTCTAGTAAGAAATGTGAAGATGCACCCTTGCCTTCAAGTAAGAAATGGGAAGATGTACCCTTGCCTTCAAGTAAGAAATGGGAAGATGCACCCTTGCCTTCAAGAGAGAATTGGGAAGATGCACCCTTAATTTAAAATAGATAGAAGATGCACTCTTACCTTCAATAAAGATAGATGCACCCATTCCATCAAGAAAGAGAGAGGAACATGTACCCTTGCCTTCAAGAAAGATAGAAGATACACTTTTTCCATCAAGAAAGATAAAAGATACACTTTTTCCATCAAGAAAGATAAAAGATGCACCTTTTCCTTCATTGAAAGAGATAGGAAGATTCGTCGATCAAGAAAGTGAGGATCGTGCATCCTGGCCTTTAAGAAAGATGGAGGAAGACGCACATTTGGCTTCCAGAAAGATGATGCACATTGTACATGTAGGTGAAGTAGTCAATGGCAAATCATGGGAATTCTTGCTGGTGTGGAAGAGTGGATGGCGTACCCTGTAGCTTGCTGAGGAAGTAAGGAACATTGTGCTGAAACAGCAGAGGGGAAAAGCACATTTTGTCCATAGGGAAAAGGATAACTCATTTTGTACATAGGGAGAAGAAAAAAAGGCATATCCTGTTCATCATGAGAGGTTGTGACAAAATGTCTCTAGGATTATGCAGATGTTATTAAGAATGGTCGGTTATAATTGTGTCAACGATGGAGGTTAGAAGGTGAAAGACATTCTTTCCGAATTGGGAGAGGTGGACACCCATCCTGTCCGTGCAGAACAGGTGAAGGCTACCTGCATGACATCGTGCCCAAACAGAAGAGGTGGTCATCACATTTTGTCCACAGGAGAGGGGAGCGGACATGACCTTTCATATACATGTAGATCAGACCGCAGTGAAAAATCATTCTCTTTCTCTACTAATATGTACCGGTCCTTATCTAGAAATATGGTATGATGATATGACATACTGTGTATTTCAGCAACAGAATTAAGTCAAACTCTGGTGTAACAAAAGCGTGTTTGACGAGCATTGCTAAAACTTGCCAAAAGGCATTATAACCATACAAATAACTGCTGTAGACAAGCTTACTTAAGAAGAAACTCGCCGAATACATTTAAGGAATAAGATGTACAATCTTGACATTGCTCAGTGGCTTTATGGCTAACAATAAAACACTGCTGCATTAATGACTATGGCAGGGCATTCCATTTGATAATGTGGAAAGTTATCAACGAATTCTAATAACAATGCTTTAAAAGATTGATACACTGTATTGCATCTTTTAAAAGCACTGTACATGTATAGTATACAGTATGAAGGTTGTAGAGACAGGTGTAGTTCTGAGCTCATTGAATGCTGATTAAAGTTTTTAGCGTTCGTACATTTGGTTTATGAAAATAACCAAGGTAACAGGTGAAATTATCACTGCAGATATAATTTGCAAAATGGCTTGCTACATAAACACCAGTCTTACATTATACGGTAGATAATGTAGGGCATGCGCAACAACCATTAAGATGTCAGGTTGAAGTTGGTACGTTTGCCAAAATCATTAAATTCAGGAACGTAACACATTTTTTTTGTATTTTCGTATTTATGGAGTCTGGTGTAATTTGGATGTTTCCTGTCTTTTATTTTAATTCTAAAACATTTGGGGGGTTGCTGCATCAACATGGCATTTCACCATTGCAAACGTTAGGTTTTTCCCCTAGCATTTTAACAACATGGGGTAGATGTCCAAGTCAGTCGACCTCCCAGTCCTCATTTCTCCGCCCTTATCTAAAACTTTTCTAATAGAAAGATTTTGTTGACCACCCGCCATGCTGATGACACGAGGACATGCCAGAAATATCAATTCTGTTGCATGCTGTCGGCGTTTAATACCAACAGATTAAGCTTACTAGTATGTTAAGTAGCAACGGAATTTCAACAAGTCTCGCATGTTTCTGTCTGTCTGTCATGTACTGATAACGATTGCGTATCGCAACATGTCAATAACATAATGAAGACGTAATCATAAGTTGATCAGCTCGATGCTGTTTTAGAAAGCGTTCGCTTACCTGTGGGGTCCATGGTCGTTTTCGTGACGTCACAAGCGTTTCCTGCAATTAGAAATGGTTAGGCCTAATTAGAATGATATCGCCACTGAAACGGGGACACGATCGGGATTCGGGGAACCAATTAGCATAGTTGACTCATTAGTAGTAGTCAGCTGTTCGCCGAAGGACCGCTCTTGACCCCTGACCCCGTCGAACGGACAGCTGAGGACCAACCCCATGGTGTTGTTTATGGCGACCACATAGTCACAAAGTGCATTTTAATTCAAGGTATGCGTCCCAACCCTGGTTGGCACAACCAGCAGTAAATTTTGATTTATACGTCGAGGGCGCTGCAGTCGTTCCAATACTGCAACTCATCGTACTACAGATTTCCGGGTAACCGTCCAAACGCACGCAACGTTTTTTTGGAATTGCATGGAAACTGATTCAGTACGCGTTCTGGGAAAACTACAAGTATGGAGATGACCCAAATTGCAAAGTTGGTCCATATTCAGCGAAAGTGTAAGCGATGGATCATGGATACAGTACATGGGAGCGTGGACCCCCAGTAGTTACATCATGAAAAAGCAGTAAACAACCTGAACGGGAAAACCCATGCATGGTCTGAATCAAAATTACCATACTGAAACAGACAGGTGTTCCAATAGTAATTAAGCTTATTTGCTTGTACAATGAAACGTGCTTGATTTAACGAACCAATTGAGGTCATTGGGCATTCTAAAAGGGCGTTCAAGTATTATGTCATCTCAGGGGAAGGCGTTAACAAATATTGGGTCAAAAGGCAAAATTTGGCTTCCAATTTTGCACAAAGAAATTCGCCTACAGTACGTCCTTTTATTGTATGGCTATCCCATTTTTATTGCTACAGTGGACTCCGCTTAATGGGATCACATTGGGCTCAGGCTATTTCGATTAAAATTGCCGAATGGTTCTAATAGACAAATGACAAGAAAGTGTCAGATTTAGTCATTGGGGCTGCTATTGGAATATTTTCGTCAGTGAATATCGACATTTTCGCTATTAATTGCAGAATTAAGGGACATCATTTTAGACATTTTCTTCCAAATGATACCAATAAGCTAATTGATTACAATAAACGATGATTTTACTGTGTATATGTGCGTTCGGATTTGAGGATATCAATAACAATTTCCGTGATCTCATTAAGTGGAGAACACTCTATTTTTAAATTTATACAGTGAACATATACTTCCAATCCATTACATGTTAGCTTATTTCCGTAATTTGGCCTATGAAAATCCTTTAATTACTACTTCTGTACATGTATGCTTATTTTTGATCGAAATATGAGCGACATCCATTGCGAATTACAAAATTTCGCTCAATTTTTATTTTTACAACATGTTGCTCAGTTCAAATGTTTAGCATAATATAGTTCTTTTTTAATTTCGCTCAAATGCCTTCTAAAATATGTCGCTAAATTATAATTTTTAACATACGTGTACATGTACATGCAATACTGATGACGTGATGATCGTGTAATGGGCGCACTACTGCTGGATTGATATTCCATTAGAATTCGCATTACTGACGCTTATCCGAATTTTTGGATAACTTACTTTCAGTATCGGAATAATGACCATATAAACTGCGGAATTGTTAACGAATGTAACCAATGGGATCAAACTCTTACATGTACAAACTCTCAACAACGGAAGCCACTGATGCTTTTAAGTCTTGAATAAGTCAAAAAGTCGGTTTTATCAATTAAGTACACGTAACGAACGCTATTAAAATGCCTGTTTCAGTAAACTACGACGTAGCACCTGTCTGTAACGACCGGTTTCTATTGGTTCTTATGATGACGAATACATGCGTTTCGCCATAGCCTACCATCCTCATTACTTCGTGTTTTTAATGCTGTTCTGAGAACGAGCTCAATTGATTTCCCAAAGCCATCCCCTACTCCTGTTATTAGCTTAATCGATATCCTTGATGGCGTTTAAATTTGCCCGACGAAAATCAAGGTTGGTCGTTGTTTTTAAACGGTTTTCAGCCGTTCTAATTGTTGAGAAGTTGGCGTATAAGCGGTTATCAGGCCGCCATTTCCCTCCCAATTTCACTTCAATATCACTCTTTATTTTTTCCCCAAATTTATTTTCGTTATCGCCAACCAGCGCCCTTGCAGCAGCGGCAGGTGCATCTGGGGGTCACCCTGACCCCGACCCCCAACCCCCCTCCCGGGCTAAGGTCAACCAGCACGTGTCTCACGCTCGAACGTGTGCCAATGGGAGTGGTCAGTCGACCCTAGGACAGTGTCAACGTGCCCCTGGGGGTGACCTCAGGTGGGGGCACGCGCGTGACCGCCACCCAGGCGCCAAATCCACCTGTTCCGGATTTGTTGTTGTTGTCCAGAAGATGGGACGGTATTTAGGAGTGGTCAGTTTCTGGAAATACAAGATTTAGCCTTGGTGGGCGCATTTGACTTGGACACCTCAAATGTGCATGGGAATCGAGCGCATTTCGAATTGCACGCAGACCCAGCGACCCTGCTCCAGGGGGGCAGTTGACCCTCGTGAACTCTATCGTCGTCCTGCTTCCCAAATGGACACTGTGAGCTCCAAGAATTGAGGCGAAATGACATTCTTTTTCTGCAAATGAGATTTTTTTCGTGTTTTCGATACCTGGGCCCATTGTTCCCTCGCTGATGTGTGTTTATTTAAAAGCAGATATCTTTTGTCAAGCACAGGTTGCTGGAAACGGTTGAGATAGGAAGCTAACAGGTGTGTTTACCCTGTTCATAAACCTACAGCTTACAAAGGCTACATTTTGGCTTTTCTCAATGAAGGTGCCATCTTCAAGCGCTATACAGGCGGTCATTTTTTACCTTTTCCCTAATGTCCAAGTAGGAAGTCGTTGCTTGTTTGCAATGAGAAATCGCGAAATCGGAAACTACCTGAGATCGAACAAAACTGTGAGCGAGGCATTTCTTAACTGTTGCACTTGCCTGATGGCAGATACTGTCCCACTGAGATCCTCGAGGTGATCAGAGATGTTTATTCATGCTTTTGATTGTGGGAAAATATGTTCAGAACTGAACCAATCTTAAACTTTCTTGATATTCTGTACTGTATCTTCGAGTCATGTCGGAAGTACGTACTACGAAAGAAATAGACGTGTTGGAAATAGTCCGAATTTACCTCATTGGGATTGCAAACTAGTCCTAAAAGCAATAAAAATGTTTATGTTCATGTACATTTACATGTACTGTATATGCATGTACACAGTGAAACTTCGATTATCCGGCACACGTTTAATCGTCAGTCTCTGTTAACCTCCATCATGCCAAGAACCAAGAGAGATACCAAAAACAATTTTTTGAAGGGAAAACTAAGTATTTTTGAAACTCAAAAGTAAAATGTTATGGTGTGCACTCGTGCAGAACAGTTACCACAACTGTCTGAGGACTTAGAAAGTTCTAGAACAACAGAAACTGACAGACGTTTTTATTAAAATACACGTACGCTATACTGTGTGTATGAATTCGGTTATACATGTAAGTTGCTTTAAAAAAAAATAATAGGGTTGCCACCCTGCTCAATTTGAATTATTTACAAAAAAAAATGTATAGTTTAAACTTTAAAACATGCTATTGGACAGGAATTTACCTGTTAAAATCTTATACATTTTGTACATGTTCAGGACATGTCATATTTGGGGACGTTCAAATAATGAACGTCTCCACTAATAATGATGATAATAATAATGACATTTAAAAATCACCATAGACGACATTTTTGCATAAATTGATGAAAAATGGTGGATTTTAACAAAAAAATTTATTTCAGGGTTAGTGCGGATCTGGAACTGGAAAGTCAGGGCAAGCCACACAGTCAGGGAAATTCCATATGACCTGACCTAACCAAGTTTTCAACAAATTACGCATTCTGCGTTCTCGGAATCAAAGTAGTTAACATGTAAGTACATGTAGGTTATTGATAAACGATTTTTTATAGAATAGTACATGCAGGTTGTTATCTACTGTATATAGCATTCGTCATGTTGCCTTTTTTGGCAAAAAGGTGAATTTTTTGAGTGGTCAGGGGTCAGGCAGTGCGATTACCACCATTCGAATTAAACGGCTCGTTAAATCATCACAGGCCTAACTATGGTCAAACAAGGAAACGGACACAATGGGCGAAGTGCACTTCATTAGGACGTGCGAGGGGGTTAAGGCGCGAAATTAGGTCCTCGTAATTACGCTGACAATCAGCGAGCACTTCAAGCGGTGTGCTCAGCGCTGAGAAGCGAGGTGGGAAGGACAACAGCGCCACATTGTGTTTCGGCACCCGGCGCAAACAGGGGTCAGGCGGACAAACACGACCCCCGCTTAGCACGACAGCGCAAGCTCGAGCACAAAAGGCCGATTTCTACGAAGCCGAGAGTGGCACTGGGGGTCAGCGGGAGGGGTGGGCTCCCCAAACACGATGCCTGTTCTCACGTGCGCTTTTCCACGCTGGGAACATGTTTGGGTTTCGCACCTACGCACAATGGCCCGCTGGGGTGGGAATGTAAAGGCTGCATGAAGTTTTGGGCCCGGCTTCACTCTCTCAGCATGGATGTGCAATGCTGGTCAATGCGTTTTTGGAGCGGGAAGTGAAGCCTTGCGTCCGAAAATCTCCCTTGACATCGAACTTGGTGTTTGAGTGACCGCGGCAGGTGCAGGGGGATCCGGACACTCTTTATCTCAAGGAAACGGAATTAATTAGGGGCCACGTGGCGGCCTTCATGTCAGTATAGCGACAATGGGGATCGAGGGGAATTCAAGATGGCAGTTTTCTCAAATCGGAAAAAATTGTGTTCAAAAATATGATTCGACCATGTGCTGATGCCTGACAATGTGAACTGAACCAGCAAAAATACAGGGTGACAATAAATTCCCACCTCTCATGACAAAAATCAATTTTTAAAAACTTAGTGACAAGAACCATCTGATGCGAAAAAAATTGTGTTCAAAAATGTTAATTTATTCCGCGAACCCATATATCCGATCATTTGTAGATGCCTGAGCTGAACACACAAAAGTACAGGGTGACCATAAAGTACTCCCCCATCATGACAAAAATTAATTGTTAAAAGAACCAAATGTAGCTGATTCGAAAAACAAAATTGTGTTCAAAAATGTTAATTTAATCGACCATTTGTATATGCCTGAACTGAATCCGCAAAGTACAGGGTGTCCATAAAGTCCCACTCCCTCATGACAAAAATTAATTTTTAAAAAACTTATGTTGCACGAAGAAATTGGTTGAACTGCCAGCAGACGGTGCTGTAATTCCTGGAATCAAAAATGTCGTCCATACATGTGTTTTCTGGCAGCTATTAATAATGATTCCAAATTACCGATCAACTTTAAGCTCAATTTTAAAAGACAATTGAATTCAAGATATTTCCAAATTAAGAAATCACCCAAGGTTGTTGCCAATCCTTACTCTATTCAGTTATTGCGCTTACCACTTATGGGAGACTTGGTTAAGTGATATCAGCGGCCATCTTAGGGCTTTCTGGTAACAGCTGCCATCTTGAAGGCTTTCAAATGTAGATGTCAGTTGCGATTCTAGCGTCTACAGCGCCGCCTGCTGGTACTCCCTCTGAACCATATACTTCGGAAGAAAAAAACTAGAAGTTGTACTTGATTTTTTCCAATTTTTTTCCTTGTAAACCAGTTTTTTAATTATTGTAAGTAATCTTGTATTAATCTGTGGCAACTCAGCTGAGATCCCTGAGCACAACAAAACCCTTCTATAACGACCACTAATCTGAAATCACCAGTTTTGAACTGTTGGAGATGTGCTTCAACATGACTGCAGCAACTCCATGCAACATGTCCTTAGTAGTGTAAATGGTTGCTAAAATTCCATTAGAGAATGTTCAATCGCAAGGCTTAATGGGTGAAGGACGGAGGGGGTTATAAATCGCCATCACTCATCGTCCGTAATCACGATTGCGTCCCGTCCACACCTCGCCAGTGATTGAAAAGCTAATTGCGCTAGCATGCTAATGATGCGGGGCCGGACTTTGTGGGTGGTTAATTGGAATGGAATTGCACGCTTATCGAATTAAGAGACGAGGGCCGAGGGGGCCGACACCTTGCTAATTGTTTTTCTGCTCCTAACGTTTATTAATTTCTTGCAGGCCGATAGGCCATGCGGGAAGGAAATGCCATTCCTGGAGATGCGCCCTCTATGCTAATATGTGGCTCCAGCGGGGGGTTGTGTTCCCTCTGCCCTGGGCACCCTAAATATGCCTCGACTCCATCTGGTTAAATTCGGATTCCACAGAATTCCATGAGTTCTCTTGGTCTCCATAACACCTTTTTTGATTTTTTTTTAATTTTTTCAATTTTTTCTGCAAAGTATATATTTGTCTGACGTTACCTGTTAAGTGGAGTTTTGTTATCTTCTGCGTTTAATGTATTTCTTTTGAAATGTTTTAATAACTTTTAAAGCTCATCTGGCTACCTTCCCTGATCTTTAGCGCTTAAACGTATGCATTTTTGGAATCGTCTTTCTGCCTTCATGCCCCTGCTTCAGTTTTCTTGATTTTGTTAAAATTGGGTCAGAAATGATTGATGATAGTGACATTTCCATCGATTTCTTGAAAAAATGGTATAGTGTTGCTAAATTCACCCGGTTTTTTCTATTTGCTCTCGGATTCGGTTGTTCTCTACGTTAAAAGTTCATAACAGGAATTCTACAGTAATTAAACTACAGGAACATTCTTTGGTCCATGTGATACACCAACTCGTAGTTTTGTTGGGTTTAGTTCACTTTGACGTATGCAGCTCTTAAATGTATGCATTTTTGTAATGTTCTTCCTTCCTTCATGCCCCTGCTTCAGTTTTCTTTATTTTGTTAAAATTGGGTCAGAATTGATAGATTTAATACTACAAAACAGCGCAAAACGATGGTGAAGTTTCCATCGATTTCCTGAAAAAAGTGTATGTTGTTGCTAAATTCATCTGTTTTTTTTCTATTTGCTCCCAGATTCGGTTGTACAGGGTGTTTATAAAGGTTATCAACAACTTCAAAAATTCATAACAGGAATTGTAATTGAAATACAGGAACATTCTTTGGTTCGTGACATGTGCGCCTCTGGTGGCAGATAGGTCATTTAATCGGAATTTCAACTATCTCTGTTGAACTAGACAGCATTTTTCCGTCAACAGGGGCAATGGCATTGCTTATTCTGGCCATTAAATCATGTATACCATTAAAGGATAACCCCACTGGGTTATAATCCCCAACCCAACTTCATGGAACGTTTGGGTCCAGAGCATCTTTCATAATCTATGCCCAATGTGGTGGTGCTCCGAGTTATTCCATACCTGACGTATAACTTCCCTACACATTTTGTGGGGGTATGACAAAGACAAAGTGTGCAAAACTCCTCAGAATGGGTATCCATTATTTGAAGACCAGATTGACCAATACCATTGCCCTAAGTTCAACGAAGTGTGTTGACATTCCGAATAACTGCTCTACCTGCCACCAGAGGCGCACATGTCGAAGTGGACTAAACCCAAAAAAACTAGCAGTTGGTGTATCACATGAACCAAAGAATGTTCCTGTATTTCAATTAGAATTTCTGTTATGAATTTTTAAAGTGTAAACAACCTTTATAAACACCCTGTACTTTCATGAACGAAACAAAGAAACATTAAAAACGAAAGTGTAATTACCGGAATTCCGGAAAAAAAAACCAAAGGTTTACATAAATCTTCCTTTCTTTGAGCAACCAATTTTGAAGAGAGATGATCTCATGAGTGAGATTGTATGGTTTCTTTGAATGTCTGGAATTTTTCGATCTCTACCTCTTACTGGATTGATAAGTCCACTCACTGAGAACTGGAGCCAGACTGTCTACACTGACTGGTGTTGTATTTGACAATCCTGGTTTCCAAAGCCATAATGATCGTCCTTAATGACTTGCACCACGCATGCAGTGCCATCGGCTATCACACTTGTTTGATGGTGTCAGTAACTGTAGTTGAGCCATCGAAGCCATGGGCAATAATCCTCAAAGTGACTGTCCAACCTTAATTGCTCATTCGTTGGAGCCATGCAAAAAAAGAGCACTTAGTCGCGTGTTCATCAATTAGGAGCGTTTGCTCCGAAGCTGAGCAAAGTCACCTTGGCCAAGCGAGCTTTTGTTTCCAAACCGTGTTTCTGTTTGCACAAGCCTGCTCGACTTTCATTGTCTTTCCAAGCACATGTGCACATGTTCACGGCAAGCCGTTTGAAACTTATTAGTGCACGCAAGTGAGCATTTGCGAACGTGAAAATGCATGGGGGCAAAGGCAGGTTAACGAACTGGTTCGGATCGGGCCAAACTGGTTACTGGTACACTTGTGCAATGAGATGCTTGCCTGAAAGCCAACGGGCTAGGGTGTGCCAACGAGATACTGTTAGCTAACCAGGGTTTCTTTGGTGGGTCATCATGGTTGACAAAAATATTTGGGCAATACTACGGTACCTGTCCTGCCCAAGCATAGACACTCGTGTAAGTGGGCTTCTCCTAACGACTCGCTGTCTCGCAGCGATTGCCTGCGGTTGTGGGCAAGCAAAATGAAGAAGTTTGGTTAGTTTAGGTTAAACAAAAAAGAAAAAAAATGACATAAAAGGGAAATTCCGATAGCTAGGGCTGATGCCATTCTTATCTACTGGAAAACCAGGGTTGAAATATGCATATTTTGTGAATATTTGGAATAGGGAATATGCCGTAGTATGTCCTCACTATGGCGTATGTCGGTTATACGCTGTATCGGGGTTCCCACAGGCAGATCATGGGAAACATGGGAAAATCAGGGAATTTTTGAATTTATTTAAAAAATGTCAGGGGATTTCCTAACTTTTAATTATAATTTCAATCCAGGAGATACGTGTACTTAATATAGCGATTATGACAGATGGTGTATCGTGGTGGTTGGGTGAAGCTGCCCTTGGTACAATGAAAGAAAACTCAACTATGGCAGATTGGTTCCTTCTATTTGGCTTCATTATGACAATATAAAGCAATTCGACAAACTAAAAAAATACCAAGTATCTGCGTACTTTTAATTTAATATCCAAATTTAAAAAAGATCATTAATATTTTGATGTTGTGTGAATTCTCTTATTATTGAAATTCATTAATAATCGTCATAGCCAATGGCCATATTGATTAAAAACATTATTTATACTAAAGGGCAGTATGTTCAACTTTTACTTTATATTGGTCGATGGAAAACTAAGGGTCAGGGAAGATAGTCCGGGATTTTGGGCTACTAAATCTTTGGGAACCCTGTATACTACGGTATATGCCCTGCAGCTGCCCTGCTCCAGCAAATGCCTAATGAGAAGTGGGTTTTCCTGACGGCTGGCAGTGATTGCCTGTGGTTAGGGGTTGGCGAAATAAAGCACTTGCAATTTTAGTTTAGGTTAGGTTAAGTAAAAATACAACAAAATACATAAAAAGGATAACTTCTGATAGCTAGGACAGGTGTTATTTTTGTCTACTAGAAAACCTGCGTTGAAATATCATATTTTGTGCACATTTGGAGCATGGAATATATCGTAGTATGCCCTTACTTTTGATTTTTCCAGGCCTGTATGCACATTTCGACATTAAATGCACTTCCAAAGGATATTAGAGTATTTGGGGACAAGGGTATGAGTGCCCCATACCATTTCAATGAGAATTGTGACTTCTAGAATTCTAAAACTAGATGAGTGATGTCGTCACGAGCATCACACACGTCAGTGATATCTTTTGTGTGAACATCCGGGACAATATGCCTAACACATGTGCAGCAAAGTGTTAATTCTGCGTTTATTTGACAAAATTCGTAATTTACCCAGGTTTTCTGCGTCATTTTCTCCATAGGGAAACTAACACTATACATGTACATGTACATGTATAAGCAAAAAAATCGAGAAATTTTGACATGTAGCATTTGGTGATTTCATTGCCATGACTTGTCTGGACCATGCAGCAGGTTTTAATTAATCAATTTTCAGTAGGCAACATCACGATAGAAAACTTTGCCAGTCTAGCCATCATTGGTGGTGACTGATCGAATCGAAGCCGCCATTTTGGAAATCGCTGTCTAAACACAGTGCAAACATTGGCAGCGACCGATTGCCATTGTGCAAATGTGATCATACTGCACTACTGGAGTTGAATGTGTTTGGAAAGTCTCATTATGGTGACCTGACAAAGCGGCTATGAAAATGAGCAGTTGAGCAGGTGCGGATTTGAATGAGCAGCCATCATTCGGAGCTGTTTATTGGTTGATTGCCATTGAGCAGTGCATGAAATTACATTCTCTCGACAGTGAACTCCTAATCTACAGGTGGGTTTTGTACCATGAAACCATGAAGGTTATTCGAGTCAATAAAAACGTAACCTTCGTCTGCAATATTGCATGTAGTGAGTGAGTTAACTCTGGTAGTTTACCATAATGCGCACTGCAAAATGTGTCCCATGTGATGCGACCCATGTCTCCATGAACCTGGTCGACCTCAGACCAAAACCCACTTTGCCAACTCAAATGTAAATTTGGTTACATCAAGAATCCATGATGACCGTCTTGTTACCAAAAACTGGTCATGCTCATCACTTACCAACTCATCCATATACACTGTACAGTTCCCGTAAAACATGTACCTTAAAATAATAACAATCATGAAACTACGTTGTACATGTAACCATCTTTCTTATCAATAATATGGTTGTATTGGCTTATGCCTTTGAACAGCAGTCTGGTACATTGAACAGAATTCTGGATATACAGTACATGTATTGAAGCCTGATACACTGAAACTTTTATTTCATGTGATATCAATAAACCAATTGTATGCATTCGCCACCGTTTAAGACTTTATGGTCACTCTGTATTTGATTTCCTAAAAAAAAACTTGGTGTGGCTGCCTGGAAAAACCCTTGCAGAAGGACACCAATAGCAAACTGCTGTTTGAATAAATCGTTGTTAACGGGTTAAACTAATGATAATGATGTGATTTTTGTTTTGAACAAATTTGAATTTCACTTTATGACCCAACTGCAGACAATCGTGTTGTGTTCAGCATGCTGAACACAACTAGCTAACCGATTGTCTGTTAAAGTGATTGTTAGCTGGTTGCAATGATTGATTATAATCATTCATCATCGATTTGTAAACTGTAAAGTTCTATACCAGCTGGTTGACACCAAGATGGCTTTGGCGACTGATTACCATGTGTGACAATTTACCAAGTCATGAAAGCACGGTTGCAGCAAATGAGTAACAACCATGGCAAATAGAATGGATACCAGTGATATACCAGACTTTTGGTCAGTGGTCACTAATCGTTATGTAATCACCTTTTCACCAATAGGAAAAATCAAATCGGAAACCAAATAGGCAGCACAATTGATTACAAATAACTGGAAACCAAGTTGGCAAAACAACTGATTGCAAACTGATGATCATTGAAACAAATATCATATTGTAATCTTATAGGAAGCCTTATTGGTGCACTGCTACAATGCTACTTACACGTGTGACAATGTGTCCTAATCATGCAAAGTGACTAAAAATGTAATATATGCTATAAGGGGTCATTAAAGTATTATGTCATCAACTTTGGGGTCAACCAAATCCTGACAAGTGATAATGGAAGTGGGGGAGGGTTAATCAAATGTTGGTAATTGATGTCTTAAAAAATTGAGTTAAAATTGATCTTTTGTGATCAATTCTTGGAGAAAAAAAATATATCATTAGCTTCATTATTGCTTAAAATGTATGGGCTAAAATTCATCATTTCTGATCTAATTTTTAAAATAAATTCGCTCATTTCGAAAAATTGTTGGTCAGTTATCGTCACCATTTAGAAGGAGCCTGGAAATGATGGAAAATGCTAACATCTAACATGGGAAAGGTTTGACGTTTGCATAAATACTTGAACATTCCTTAAAACTACGAATTAATGTTTTCATTTAGAAATTCATCATTTCTGGTCGAATTTTTCTGAAAAACTCGCTAATTCGAGACATTTTTGGTCAGTAATTTTCACCATTTAGGGGGCGTCTAAAAATGATATCAAATGCTGAGTGCTGACATGGGGATCTAAAAATTGTGAAAAATTGATGACGTTAAATGTGAACGTCCCATCAACATTCCAAATTAATCCGTCACTCCAACCAGAAAGTGGGCCCTGGAAGTGAGTGGAGCAACTGTTACCAAACCAAAGTTGGTATGGGCAAGTAACAGGGCAACAACAGCAACAACATTGTCGTACTTGTCATACCCAAGTTGACAAATCAGAAATCACTATTGAACACCAACCGGGAAGTCTTAATTGTCCGAAACTGTTCTGGAAGGGCACAACACATGGGCGATGTACTGTTGGTGGGAAATCCGACTTAGGGATTCTAGCCTCTGCCTGGGCCACCTGTTGTCGAGGGCGACGTCCGAGGCTATGGCAGTGAGGACAAGGTTTGCTCAGTGAGTCACTTCACCCTCATTGTCTCGGTCCTGATGGAGAAGTGCCACAAACGTGATACATTGCGAAAGGCAAGCGTACACAGAAAACCAATAAAGAGTGACAGATGAGAAGGTTTGGGAGCATACATCTTGGCGCATTGTTATGCAGAACAGAACTGCAACATGTCCAATGGGGAAATTCCTGGGTCACACATTCGAAATCGGCGTCCACGCATTTGTTTGCAAATCAATTTACTTAATGGTGTTGGCGTTGAGGAACTACGATGAACGTGGGGTGATTTATCATGTCACAACACCTCGGCTATTGTAATTAAGGGGGCCTCCAGGGGGCGCTTGGCATGCGG
>JAQGAF010000563.1:0-47714 GCA_034687865.1 Kryphioiulus occultus | reverse complement strand
AAATTCTTCGTTTCTTCATCGTTTTTCTTACTTTGAATTTTGTCTTATACTGAGTCATGTTCTGGGGCTTGACGTTAAACGTTTGCACACATGGCGTGACACTAATAAGGAAGGAAATGGAGGTCTCTGATTTGTCGCCACATTTTTGCCCTTCCATGTAAAACCTCGGTTATTTTTATGTACAAACCTGATATTTTTAAAATGGGCCTAAACGTAAAGGTGAGAGTTTTGACCTCCTTTGACACAGGGGCATTCGAATGATACTGCATGGCAGGCGTGTGACCCAGAAATAATCTCATTAAAGAGCTGCTTTCAATATAAGTTTACCCTTATTTTTGTGTTTAATTTTATTAAAATATAGGCTATGTAGGATCTTTGTGGGTGGAAAATAAATTGGGACTCGATCGCGCGGCCAATCGTGGGTAAACCAGCCATGTGTTAATTACCACAAGCTTAAATTGACTAAGGGTTTTTTCTGAAATAATTTTCAATATTATAAGTACTCAAACATCAGTCTCACAATTAAAAATTTGGTAGTTGTTAACTGATTAGGTTGAAATCAATTCAGTATGGAGGTGGGTTGACTTATATGTTGTACTTTGCGTATCCTACAATCGGTCGTTACAATGGGCATTAATTGAACATTTATGGTGTGACTTAACTGACTTTTAATGAGAAGGTACTTTAAAATTGTCTATATCAAACATCGAAATCATTTATTAACAGCAATTTTGATCTTTAGGAACCATTTTCTTATTTAGTGGTTTCAAAAGAAAAATTTTAACGAGTCCTAACACTGACTTAATTGAATTTACCCAGAATACCAAACCTTTTTGGTGTGGAAGTTTTAAGTTTTTGCCCCCATTTGAACCAGCGAAAACCGAATTCCAAACTAATGACCAGAAAGTGACAACCACAATAGATGCCCAAAGGTTGAGAAAATCTCTGAATTCTTCTATTGGTACATTTTTCTTCAGGGAACCACTCCTATTCTCCAGTACTATTGTACCATTTCTTTGCTTTCACCTTAAGAAGTCAGAAATGGTGATCCCTCTGCCCAAAGGGCACTCCTGTTTATGTACAGATGGTATGTTTTGAATGCCAGTAAATAAATTACATGTACGTTCCATGGACCCTTTCTGTAGCCCCCTTTTGACACCATCGTGTTGTCGGCAAGAAATTGAGTAGGTGAACATATCAGTCAAACTTTCAGTCGATTGATATAACATTGATATTACATTTTATTGATAATACATTTGATTGATATTACATTTGATTGATATATCATTGATATTACATTTTATTGATATAACATTGATATTACATTTGATTGATATCAATTTAATGCCCTTTCTATACTTTGGTGGGTTTTGAAGTATGAAGAGAGGAGGGGGTGTAAATGTGGAGAAAATTTTTAATTTGGGATATACTAGTATACTAAAATACTGACCCTGCTCCAAATGTGCTCAACATGTGTATAGTTTAAATCTACTTGTCTACTGTACTAGACAAAAATGACACCTGTCATAACTATTGCAATAGATCTTTTTTCTTTTTAATTTTTTGAGTTTGGTCTTCATCATAATCTATCTTGACTCAACTTAACCTATCCTAAAATGTCATTTATTTATTTAGCTGCATCTAACCTTAGGCAATCACTGCCAGCCCTACGAGTCATTAGGAGAAGCTCACTTTCTCATTGTTCTTATGGCGTAGCAGGGTAGTAACAGGCACTGCCCATGTTTAATCATCAACAGTTTAATCTGCCCAAAATACCATCCTTGACTTTATCAAAACCAGTAAAAACAATGTGACTGCTAATTGATGCCTAATGTATTTCTATGGTCTGTTACATTGAGAGGAAGGAAGTTTGGATTTAGCTAGCCATGACGTTTGGAAATCCCCGATTTGCAAATACTGTAGTAAATGCAATGCCATGTTGGCATAGTTTTCATAACGGTAGGGTGCCACGAGCTGTTATCGTTTGTTTTCCCTTGGCATTTCGTCAGTTGTTAACTTTCATTTGTTCCATGTTCATCCGTTATACATGTACATGCACGGATTGCGCCATTTTGTATTTAAAATAAAGGCATTCCTGTTGAGCCTTGAAAAATTCAAATGTTTCAGTTCTGTCCATGCTCAACCATGTCAAAGTTAACCTGTGTACAACGAAATATAAACTGCATTTACAATAACAGTTTTGCTGTGATCACAACATGTACACGAGCTATGCATCAACAAATGGCTTGAAATGCCCTTCAGTTTTTTTAGTTTTTTTTTTTTTTCAAAATTTCTCTGAACTCATCCCATGTTTCTCTCTAAAATAATTTTCCTCTTTATTTTTTTACCTTCGTACTTCTCGTGGATTGATAATTTGACGCAAATGATGCAATTGGCGAACTGGCTGCTACTGGCTATGAAGGTGTGGTGGAAATTGCCAGTTTTGATGAAACACAATGGGCTGTCAAATTTAGCAATACTAGTAAATTTCCTTTACATGTAGATATTTGAAATTAAAACTACTAGACCCCCCTCCCCCGATGATCACGTTTTGAATAAATGTGTCTTAATGTTGACTAACTTGACTATATATAAATTTACATGTATCTTCTAAATGGTACACGCAGTGTTACTCTTTGCTAAATAAATGTGCCATCAGGATGTGATTTTCAAGCCCTGTTACCGTGGCTAGTTGAGAAAAACAAGCGGTACAGCATCATTATCTCCCAATTTTGCATAATGGGGTGGGAGTGCCGAAATTCGGAGAAATGGTTTAAGGATTGTTTTGGGGACAATGAACCCCCTCATTTTCGTGTCTAATTGGTTGATTTTATGCTCAAATTTAAATCCAATTCGATACATTGTAGTTGGTTGTATTGAATAGCATGCGTCATGTTCAGAATAAGGGCTATGACGTCATCTCTCACCTTTACCGTGCGTCATGCCTTTAGAAAAGTGGGACATACTTTCAAATGGCCGAAATACCTTCACGTAGTCATGTTTTACCCCCACCCCTATTATCACAGTTGCTCTTTTGAAATGCTCTACTGAATACTTTACTCTACTGGGACGAGTTTTAAGTCGAAGAATCTTTTTTTTTTTAATTTTTAAAATTAAATGTTGGATAAGTTTTATTTATTTATTTTTCAATATAAGAATCTCCTACATGGTGAATACCAACCTGGAAAACCTGAAAACATCAGGGAATTTTAAATTGAAACCTGGAATTTTCCAGTCTCCAAATTGCATTTGGTATATCATGAATGGTCTGATAATCATATCATTCCCTAAAATTGAGCATTTGCGATTAAGTTTTCTTTAAAAATGTGCCTGTACCGCTCACAAATTAATCTTACTTTATGCGTTATTGCATATGATTTATTTTTGAAAGAAAATTAAAATTGCCGTCAGTATAGCCTTCTACTAATATTTCTGAAAAACATTTTCGAGAGGTTACGCCTAAAATCCGTTATTTATACTTATATAATCAATTTTCGTCTATAAAGTAAATTTCTGTAAATATTAATATTTATGAAATTTACAAAATTGTGTGAAACTGCATTATTGGTGATTTAGTTTAGGTAATAAAAAATTCCTTAAAAATTTTACATTTCAAGGAAAATATACCTAAAATCCATTGTCTCTGGTAGTTTTTCAAACAAACGTTCGCAAAATCCATCATTGGGCCATGCTTGTTTGGCAAAGTTGACTAAAACCTACCATTTAAAATGTAGTTTTTCTAAAAATTTCGCCCTCAACGTTTCCTTATTATTATTACTACCTATTGTTTTAATGGAATTGCTACATACACTTAATTATTAAAATATATTTTATGAACCAGGAAAATAGACTATGACCGTGGAGAACCTGGAAAGTTCAGGGAATTTCGTTTTCAAATATTGGTAGTCACCATGTCCTACATGTAAGGAAACTCAAGTTCTGCGGTTGCCATGGTTGCCACGTGTGCCACCTCTTCGCGCATCGGCACGTGACTCTGTTCCACGAGTAACGAAACAGCTCCTGGCAATTTTTTAGCGGCAAATTCTAACCCCAAAAATCCGAAGCACTGCCTGTTTGGAATACTTACTTTACCGGTATATTGTTTTTGGTTTTTTGGGGGGCAATGAGATGATTTTCATTATTGTTTGAAAATGCAGCCATAGCTATTCTATGTACGTGTATAAGTTCAGTTCATGTCAACAAGTGTATGAAAATATCTTTTCAAACCCGAAAAAGTTACCAATTACAAGTTATCAACAAATCTACACCTGTTGCGCAAAGTCTGGTGGCGTGCATCGGATGATTCTATTTTTGGAACAAGTTCACACACCCAAAAGCATCCTTTCCTCATTAAACCACGTTGAATTACGCGGAATTCAAGTAATTACGTGATATAATCAGTAGGACAGGGAATGGGAACTAGTGTTTAGCTACCCTGTAGAGCCAGTATGAAGTTGGCATCCCTCCCAGAGCGGCCATTGACGTCATTCACGCGTCATTGTCAATCACCCTATCTTGTTTCTCCCTGGCTGCCAAGATCGGCGAGCTATTTTTATGAAAAATATCTCTAGCAGACCTCTATTTTTTTCGAAACACTCCAGCGTTTTTTGCTAAATAAAGGCTTCGAACTTTTGCTCAACCCATTCGTTGTTACACGGGCATTATCCCTACGATTTGCATTCGAACGATTAATGGATTAAGCTTCGAACACTAGGGAAATCTGAGCCAACGATCACTCGGTCACATAGCCTATCGTTCTTTATTCTAATTAATCTAGTTTGATAATCGGGTCGTTCGTGCTGGTAATCCGAAGTAATCGTTGGTGAAATGTTCGGTGAAGGACAGCGGTATTCATGGGCGGCAAGTATTAAATTTACTACTTGTATTATTACCGATATTCATGTAGTCAATTAATCCTATATACGTTTCTTTGGGATAATTTGACTCAATTAATACTTAATTTTAAAATCGCATCGTAGGTTACAATTATTCAAACATGTTCAATCAATTTTACCTTATTCGAATTTATACAATTTCGCAACATGTCTAACTTTGGGGAAGGTGCACTACCATGAGTTTTTCGCAAAAAACAAAGAATTCGAATAGCCTGCGACGTTCGAATCCTTCATTATAATTTCGAAGTAAATGCGAGGAAAATATTGTGTTCAATTTTCTAAGAAATCTTCAAGGAAGAGGTACATGTACAAAATCCTTAAAATTTCGCCGTTGGCTTTCTTCTGAATCTCCTTAATCTTTATTATTAATATGTGATTTGAATATCACAAAAAAAACATGTTCGAGGAAGCTGCGTTGATATCAATAATTTTTGTTCTTGTTGACGCCTTTTGCCGATCATTATTCCGATACTGACACATGCGAAAATGTGGATAATAGTCAATAATGAGAATACAATGCAGAACATCAATCCATCAGTACTGCGCACACAACACGATCAATAAAAATGTCCGTATTTGTTGAAACTGAAAGTAATGATGCCCATGTAGGGTTCCCATTAATGCATGCGTCAGTATCATGTTTGAATTATACGCCATATCATGGTTGGAAAACTATGGGTGTTTATTGTTAATTACCCATGTGGAACTATGAGGAACGTTTGTGGTTGCTCGTTGAACATGCTATTCGTTCAAAAAAATAGCCAGGAAGTTTGCGAAACGGCTATGATCGTAATGATTGCCCTCATATTACCCCCAAATACATTATGATCCCACTTCGTAAAATTTCAAATGAAACCAAACTGACAGACAGGTGCAAATAGGCAAATTCTGTAACGGCGCTCCTCTAAATCTAAACGTTACAATACATGTATAGTATACATATAGCGTTCTGTGTGTATACAGGTGTCTATTGAAGGGTATATAGGCCTACTCCACATACAGTACTGTATGTACTCCAGCCCTTATCCATGCCTGGATAATCTCTTGCACACCAGTTCATGTAGTCTATTTATACATACACGTAGGCTGTATTCTAATGCGAGGCTATGGAAATTGTACTATGAAACTCAAAACAGAAAAATCAAATTGATTGCTCGAGTTTTATGGTGTATGTGACATCGATTTTTTTTTTGCGTATTCTAATATTTATTTAGCGACAAAAAGTATTTCGCAAAAGCCGTGCTCTGATGAAATGATACATGCATGCAAACATTCAGAGTTTATCTGCTACGCGGGTTATATCAAAACTATCGAGTTTATACAGGGTGACGCAACGGTCATGTAATAAAGTTGAGTTGAGCAGACATGTTACATACATGTAAAACTTTAAAGTTACGATCACACGTTGGCAGGTCATATTATTGCTTGCCTTTGTCGTCAAATTTGTCCTCGCCCAGTACTTTCATTTGATTGTCTGCTGAATAATAATGGTGTTGGGTTTTAATGTGAAAAGTTTTCAAACAACTTTTTTTTCTCAAATTCATACATCCCACACTATGATATGTTTGACAGAGAATTTATCCTCCTCTTTTCTGTCTGATTAACATTTAACAAACATTGGCACAACCTATCATAATTACATGTAGGCCTATGCATAAATTTTAATAAGGCTCGCCTTTGTGCATTAACATCTTTCCAATTTGCACGGAAGAAAATATGTTTATTGAATGTTTCTGATGGGTTGTTATCGAAACACCGTATACGGTACATGCAGTAATGGAGATAGCCGAAAATCGTAACCATGGTTGGTTCCCACGCAACAAAGAAATAGGAAAACGCCGCCCTTGTGCATGAATACGTGTTTTCAAAATCAGATATAAAAGTTAATGAAGAAAATTTTATAATGATGAAAAGTCAAGGTTGATTTCGTCGTTATGGTAGAAGCACGAGAGAGTTTGCGGTTTTTTTCATCATCTCCTTTTCCATGGCAGCTCCTATCACGCTGCTAATAAGATTTAATACGACCCACTCTTGCACCGGGCTGTATAGAATCCAATTTATTATAATAAGATCCGAGTGTAATAATTTGCCAATATGGCTCCGGCATGTGTATATGAAAATCTTAATTATACTTGATAATCTCGTCCATAAAAATGACATTATTACAGGCGATCTTTTTAAATTGTGCAGGCTGCCAAGAAACGATATTGGCAATAAGGAAACTCTCGTAAAAGATATCCATGCAAAAAATGGGCTTAGCCATGTAGCCTTATTATTCGCTGGGTATGAATTTAATATCTCGATATTTAATAATTGGGATCCAGGGAGAGATTTGATGTTGAGAGCGAAACCGTTTACTTTATCACTTTACATGTAATAGATGCACGTTGAGCCTCAATATGATTGTTAGCCATGACTACAATATGACCAGAGTTTAACCATGCTACGATAATATTAATTTATACGATTAAGGCTGGTTTTAATGAACAGAATCAAACGTGAGCTGAAACCAGTCGTTAGTAAGCAAAGGATAATGTTTGGGGAAAAAAAGTAGAACTGTCATTATTATGTCCATGGAGCCCCCACATTGTTATGGTGACCTCCAAAACCATATATTTTTGTCATTATGTTCAGTGTGATAATTCTGACAGCCAGCAACCACGTCATTGCCTGTCATTAAAATGCTAAACAATGTTAAAAGAAAAGAGACTGTAGATGCTATTACTACCATTTCCAAGGTCCCAAATTGGCCGTTAAAACTATCTGATTTTAAGATTAGGCTCGTGTGCATTGGAATGTCCATATATTCCAATGAGGCAAAGTTATGGGAGATAGAAAACCAATGTAGCGTGATGTAACTAGTGCTTATTTTAATTTCGAAGATTTTGACGATTATTCAAATGGATTAGCTACTTATATATGCCTTGATGTTCTCCATAAACACATTATCTTGAATGAACATTTTTAGTACAAAACGAAATTAGGTATGCAGTTAGGTTTTTTATTTGTTAATTGAACGACACATTTCTAATCGCTTGCATGTCCAGCCCAAATGGTATTAATGTCAAAACTTGAGTTGCCAGTCTTACTGTCTGCTCCACATGCAGCCACTTTACCGATAAGATTGTTAATTATCCCGAACCTTTTTATTCACAAAAGTAGCACATTCGTCCACGATAAAATGGCGCCAAATTGACCGGCAGTGTATCAGTTGAAACAAATAATACTCCATGACGTGTTCGAGCATACTGTATACATATACAGTAGTGTCATTCAAGTTGCTCTTATCCCAGAAACTTTCCCAATGCAAACAAACTGCACGTTATTTTTTTTCAAAACGATGAGCAAACACATGTAAATAAGATTAACTGCAAGTCCTATTCAGGAATAGTTTTAGCAGTAAAATCAAATTGAACACCAGCCAACATATTTGAAAATAACACTTCCAATACGAACTATAGCCTTTATGTTTCCAATATGATGCGGTGCTGCAATATCACCAAGTACATGTGTGAGCATAAGTGTGTTTAATTCGAGCCATACTGATTGCTGTTCACGTGCTGTCAGTGGAAAAAGTAGTTTTTTGGCACTTGGACATGATGAACACTAATGAACACTAGAGGCGCTACGCCACCAGTCCTGTCTCATATAAGTTGCCTTCAAATTCAGCTGCCTAATAAGCTTAATTTCGACGTACTGTAGCTAAAGGGTACGCTGCACGTGACACGACCTATGTAACCCCACCAAAAAAAAGTAATCTGAGTTTGATTTATATATCAATTGTCATCCATGTAATCATAGCACAATTAGGCCGTGTTGCCTTGAACCTGAGAACGATCAATATCAAATGATATAACTTATATTTAAAACTCGATCACATGAAGTGTTGGCCTTTATCACGAATGATATCCATGTGACAGGTTGTCAATGCACGTGAACCTACATTAGTTTTAGCTGGTACCAACATCTCCTGCTCATTTCTTCTCAATTTTAAAAGTCATCTATAACGCTCAGGCCCTTTTATTAATAACTGCAGGATTACCCCGCTTAGTGCGGTTAGCACTTTGATTACAAAACCGGTTGAAGTCCGGATTTTCCAAGCACACAGATTAAACATTTGGTAAGGGGTCTCCTATTTTCCGTCCATAAGATTTTATGAAATCTTTCACGATTGTACAGTTTTGAAACAAAATACTGGATGCAGATCCTAATGTCCATGGTGATTAATGTCCCTCATGACGTCATTTGTCATAATTTCCAGACCACTATCCCCCTAAATTATAACAAAATAATTGACCAAAAACGTTTTGAAATCTAACTTTTTCTTAAATTTAGATCAAAAGTAACAATGAAGCACAACGGGATCACAAATGGCGAATTTTAACAGGGTTCCCCCAGACATGCATGGAGAACCTGCAAAAGTGCGAGAAAATTGATTTACTTTGAAAAAGTCAACGAAATTCAATAAGTTAACGCAAAAGGTAAAAATGCGAGAGAAATTCATGACGAAATGATCAATTAAAAAAACTAGTTTAAATTTATCGTTTTCTTATGAAAATTTCGATTCTGCCTTCTGTTTATCTAAAATAAGCAATACATACAGCAACTCTTCCATTATCATATGCCATAATTTGGCATTTTCAGCGGAAGTTAGAAAATTTCATTTGAGTGGTACCAATTAAGAAATTGATTAAATATTCCCAGTTACTTTTGTTGGAACCAGTAGACCGCACTAACCGGGGTATTTCTGTAACTGTCGTAGCAAGTTGTGAGTCACATGGCGCCACCACACTGATTTGAGCACATGCGCCAAATGTACAAAAAAAAATAAAAAAAAAAAAATAACGACGCCAAATATCTTTACCCAATTTAAAAGTGTTTTACTGTATACTCGAAATGAGCAAACTGGCATTAGATTTCTGGCTAAGTGCTTTTCAATTTATGCCTCCAACTAAATGTTAATTGATTTTGCTTGTTAATAGTTGTATGCGAGATAAGCCTGGCTGCGTTCACCAGGGATCTGGGGCTCATTTCGAGGCATAGATGACCGGGATAATTTATTCATAAGTTTAAGCGAGTCAGGGGATATTTTTGGGTTGTCTAAGCTATACAGTGCATACTGCTGTATCTCGAGCTTCTTTTTTTTTGCCTTTTTCCGTTGAAAAGTTTTAATGCTTTCTTTCAATTATGGTTTTGTACGTAGCCAGTTGCTTGGCAGTTTGAAAGATTGCCGTTGCATGCCACAGCAGTTTCTGTGTTTTTTTCTCTCTCTAAGATTATTTCTCGTCCACGGATGACCTAGAAGCAGAGCTGCCTCTTGTTATTTTAGGGCCCCAACTCATGCACTAAAAGCTGCCTTCAGTTGTAAAATACCTGAAATGTATTCTGGAGGCAGCTTGACCTCCTCCCAGGACTAGCCTGTGTTGGCCAAGTGGTTTATCGGTGCCAAGTGAAATGTGCCCTGGGGAAACAGTCGCAATTTTGCACCGATGTCCAGCATTTTGCCGAGCATGAGCATGCTAAAAAATAAAACACGAGCTAAACACGGTAAAACCCTTCTATAATGACCACTCACGAGTGCCCTTTGCTGAGCACCGATAATTGTAGAGGGTGGTTCTATACAAATTCTTTGAAATTTATTTATGTGGCACTTTTACTAATCTACATAAAATGTGAAATGCCAAATTGATTCGTATCTAAATACAATGCATTATTTGTTAATTCAGACTAGCTTCACATATATGAAATGTATGTGCATTGTTGCAAATATACTGTACATGTTCTGTAGAACTGAGTAAGTGTAACGTGACCATAATTGTATGATAATTCACACATTGCCAGATTTCAGTAGAATACATGGAATAATAAACTGAGTGTGTAGAAAACCTTTGAAACATTATCTGTCTGGGCAATGGAATGTGTTGGTGTTTGCCACTTGGTTTGAAGAGTTGGGTGGGCAGCTGCAACATTTTCACTGTTTTGCATTATCTCCAGATTTGAACCGTTTCGAGCGTTAATTAGAACTAGGTGGATCTACAGATTTATCACTGCAACATCTCAAACAAATCAAAGATGTCATGTGAATAAATGGCATAAAATTACATCAGAGAGTGATGAAAACCTGTACGAGATAATTCCAACAAGGATTGAGATTATACACTGTACATGTATATTTAGGGTAAAGCACCAAATTAATAAAATATAGCCAATGTATTGTATTTGTATATCAGGACTGTGTATAGTGTTTCATCCAAGGTTTCATCAGTTTGTCCAACTGTCACAAGTAGGCCACAGGAAAAATGGCTTATAGTTTTCTATTTTCACTATCTAGTATTAAATGGCTTAAAATTTCACTACATTAGAGAATGTTGAAATCTTGTACGATACAATTCCAAGATCGATTGAAGCTGCATTGAGGGTAAAAACATCAAATTAATAGAGCTACATGTGTACATTATGTTTCTGTAGCAAGTGTTGCCATTAGTTTGTGCATACTGTACAATACCCAAGAGGGGGGTAGGGTACAAAAAGTCGACTTTTTGACGGACGTCGTTTATGCACAACCACTCACATGTTCAAATCCCCCATTTACGCCAATTGCCACCCAAAACTGAAAAGTTGCTCTAATGATATCGATGCTAGATAATATGTACATGTATCTATTATCGCCCAAAACAAAAAGCCATTTTTGGAGATTTGATTAACTGCTGGTGTCTATTAATAGGCACGAGCTGTTGGGAAATTCGACACGCGACACGTGCAGCATTCTGTTCTTTTTTAAATTCATGGCTTTCGATCTGGTCATTCCATTCGCCATTTTGTTGTTTGAGTTAGTTGCAGTGGACGCGCCCACCTTGATTCGTAGGAATTTTGACCAGTTTAGCAGCCTAGGTGCAGGCTCTCTCAGTCGTAACCTCTTCTAGAAATCTGGAGGCTCGGAAAAGGTGGGAAGCTTAAGGACTGGGGTAAAAGCTGCCTGGCGGTGCCTGGTTCCGTGGCCCGAGCAGTTTGTCACAATTGAAAATCATGGTGCAACGCTTTCGGCTCGCCATTGGCTGAAGAGGGGAGGCGACGTCGCCCTGATTGGCTGCTGTTTCGCCCTTGACGTCATCGGGTGTACCTGTTGTTTGGAAACGATTGTTCGTGCGTCTTTCAGTTTCTGTGTTGTCGCGAACTATGCTGGACGTATGTTTGCTCTGTGTCGGTATATTGTTGGGGAAGTGAACGTATTCGCAGTTTCGGTTTCAAATCGCAGCTTTTCGACGTCCCAAAAGTAACCTGCTGCGTTACCCCAGTTCGAGCCCTGTCACGTAACATGAAAATGGAGAACGTAAGTCACTATCTGAATATTCAAACGTTCGTAGACGGTGCTTTAGCGAATGAGTATTTGTACAACGCATGCACACCCAGTTTAAATTTCAAACATGCGATCCCATGCTTTGACACTGGACTGGAAAACTTTGGAAGTTGAATAAGTTTTGTACACGAGATATTTCGTCTGAATTTTGCATTGAATATGAAAAGTTAAACGGAGTTGTTTAAACTTACGCTATTGCGAATTTCAACTTACTGTATGCATATTTCAAACGCATTTTTTCAAGTTATTTTTCATGGGCCTATCGAGCTTATCGAGTGTATTTTGAAGATGCGATGCTGTTGCGTTTCAAACGCATTTTTTAAATATATTTTTCATAGATAATTGTATGAACTTATACTGCGTTTCAAACCTATTTTTAAATTGCATGTATTTCGCGCATTACCGGTATGCCTACATATCTGTATCTGTGATTCGTTAACTCACGTAAGCTTATTAGAATAAAGACTGCCGTCTTAGTTGTTAAATACCTTAATTGCTAAAAATATTTTCTTTTAAAAATCTGTCATGATAAATACATGTATGTCCTTAACTGCAAAAAAGTTTCTCATTTCCCAGCATTGGAAAAGAAAGACGCGTCATCTTTGCATATATATACACTGTATGCGACTAACTTGTTAACGGGCCATTAAAGTTTGTTTAGGCAGCTTGCCTTTGATGCGTTGCTAAGCTGCAATCGTGTATAAGGTTGTGTGGTCATGACTACATAAAGTGCCAAAAGTTTGCGAAAGTTTTCAAATTTAAGGTCGAGGCGCACGCGTTAATCTTATGCAAAGAAACCTGCGCCAATGTTAACTCTGCAAATAAATTTGGTGCATGCGTTTAGCCAAGACCTAAAAAACAGAATTTTGTTTTTGTTGAAACCAATTTTAAGCATTGACTATAGAGGTCAATGGTGAACGAGGCCAAGTGTTATTCTGTAAAAAATTAGGCAAAAGGCGGTTTAATTGTTGGTGGGAAATACGTAACAATTTACTATTTGGTAAACAGATGAGCGGGAATTTTGGAAATGGGAAAAGTTTGACTCTGGCAAATTGCAGAATGCCTTAAATATGTGTGCAATTCTCTCAATGTTGAATATTTAACTGATGAACCATTACAAATTCAGCCTCAGTAGTACATGTATAAGTTTTTGGCATTTACGAAAATTTGAGCCAGAGCTCTAATAGTGGGCCAATCTGATATTTGGAAGGCGTGTGACTCAGTTTAGGTCCTCAAGGGATGACGCCATGTGCGATTGACATCTAATCTAAGACTAACGGTGTATTTGTTTTAATTTTTCAGGGAGCCCAGACAGTGCCAGCCAGCTTTCTCGATTCTGACATGACATCCCTGTACATGCCTGACTTTGACATTTTGAGGGACAGTGAAGTCCCCTCTCCCAGCAACATCTACGCAAATTCCCTGTTCGATGTCTCTGACTACACCATGTTGGGCATGGAGGATTCCTACGGTCCTTTGAACACGTCGTCCATCCACGACGGCCCAGACGTGGCCAATCAGAAGCAGTTGTACGAGCTGAAACCGTCCAATATGAATTCTTCAGCCGGTCAGAAAAACAGTGAGAATGCGTCTGCTGCCGCTGTCGCCATGTTGGAGTCCTTCGCATCAAACGTGTGTGATGTGCAAATTAAAAAGGAACCCATGGACACGTTCAGCGACGAGCTCAGCAGGTCCAGTTTTGATACCTCTGCCGACATAACACCTTACGTGCAAATCAAAACCGAATACGTCAGTATTAGCCCCAATGAGACGGGTGATAACTTCGAGTTCGTTATGGAGCAGCTGACCAAAGACATCCAAGTGACTTGCTCAAATCTGGCCATCTCTGCAGGTAAATCTTTAATTTCATTGTACATTTTTGAACGTCTTTTTGCACTCTAGTTGGTATCCCATGGCGTTGCAATGATATGCATGTATTTGCAATACACTCTACAGGTTGCATACAATTGCTTTATTTTGAGCAGGTATTACGTATACTTGAAAACAAGTGTCACTTTACATGTTATTGGACATGTGTATCTTGCATGGACGAGCTGAGTTGTTTTCAAAAATGTAGGGAGCCGAAAGGTTGATAGTTATCGAAGCATTTATGTGCTATTAAGGCAGATGAACGTTTTTATTAAATTACATTTTACAAGTTTTAACCTGAATTTCATCACGGTATCTCGCCTTCATGCTTGAACTCGACTTAAATTTTCTGGGCTATTGGGTCAGATCACACCAGCTATGAAGGCCTACGTGTGTTTCTACCTTGCCCTCGGAAAATGGAACAATACCCTCTCAACCTAAATTCGTCTTGGTTAATTTTTTTTACGAATTCACGATGTCTCATGACGACAATTGGCCGCCAACATTGCGATGCTTAATTTCAAACCGTTAAGGCGACAGTTAGCATAACGAATGATTTAAATCGGGCTAAACCTGCTTTTAAATGAGTTTGGTGAAGGTATGAAGTGTTTTTGGAATGTCTTTAAATGCAATTGGTATTGCCTGTGTACTCTGGGAATCATGAACTAGACCTAGACCCACTTTCAAATTGGGCTCATGTGCAAACAGTACCAAGTTTGTCACATAGATGCGGAAAGATATGTCCTATTAGGTAGGTCGAGCTTATGTAATTATTTAATTTCTAAATTCTAACCTAGAACAAATTTTGGGCACATTCGTGTAATTTATTAAATTAAAACAACATTAGAAAATTAACCAGTTGCATCGTGTTTTGATGACTTAAAAATGTTGGTTTATACATACAGTATAAACACGCATATAAACCTGGATAGCATCTGCCATAGTCTTGAACTACCAAATTTTCTTGGCATAATTCCTTTCCACGCTCTTATGTTCGTTGCTTCACCTGCAGGGGGTCTATTGCCTGATGGGTAATGCTATTCTTAGCCCAGTAACAACGCAATTAGCTTTAAACATCTGGCCGTCCAGATTCATGGCATGTTGCACGTGTACTGTAAAGCCATTATCAATAAACATTACGAAAGATAACCTTGCTGACTTTTCACTGTCCATCTTAAGCCATTTGCTTGCTTTCTGATAGACGTCTGTCATATGGCAATCTCGTGCGAGCCAAGCACCCATTTCATGATTAAATGTCTGTACATAAATATACAATAAATATATTCTGTTCCACCAGGCTGGTGAAAAAACATGCATGCACGCACCACTCTTGAACAAGTCTAAACTCGCAAAACTTGAATGCGGTCCAAACGGTTTGCTGAATGGAATTGGATTTCGCTCCTAGTTAGGCGTTTTCACATTTGCTGGCTCAGTTTATGTATAGATATTAGCGTGACTATTTAGTTTTAGTTTATGCTGGCTGGCGTATACTTTTCGTCCTAATCTGGCAGGGTTGCAGTTTGTTTCGCTCGACGAAAGCAGCTTATGATAAACGGCTGTACGTGTAATTGTTTATGTGGGTCTGGCAAATATATATTGCAATTCTGGAAAACTGTTTATGTGTTGGATGGACTCCAGCTTGTTAGGATGGCAGTTTGCCCCCTAACAATGCCTCCAGATCGAATTCTGAAATTGTAAACACCTTGATTTTTAAGTTGTTGGATGTGTGAAACGTACATGTTGCCAACGTTGAAGTGACATTGATTAAATTAAAACGAATAACACTGACGAGGATTTAGTTATGAATTGAAGGGCAATGGTTTGGGGAAATTGCATGAGTCAGTGGTCACCGACTCCTCCTGTCTGCTGTCATTTCTTGTCAGTTTTCCTCACAATGCTTAAATCCCTTGGTGCGGGTGTTTTTTCTTTCTTCTGTCTAAAATCCTCAGGCTGCCAGCCAGTATGTGACAGCTTAAAACTGACCTAAAACCCTTAGAATGCATAGGGGGGAAATTCCTTGAGTGCTCCTAGTGGGCAAAGTCACCTGTACTGCCTCTGTTTTCAACTATTTCATGGCATCTTTACACGTACTGCCTTTATTTTCAACAATTTCATGACATTTTCACACGTACTGTCTTTGCTTTGGACTATTTCATTGCATTTTGAATAAACAAAACTTGTGCAGTCGGTTCCAAATATAAATTGCGACCCTTTTTTAAAAAATTTCAGATCCAACAAATTGGAGCACAGACGATGTCCGCAAATGGATCGTATGGAACTTGAGACACTACAATCTCCCCATGATACAACTGGAGTACTTTCACATGAACGGCGCTACACTGTGTACCCTGTCTGAATACGATTTCCGACAGAGGGCGTCTTTACAGTGCGGAGATGTCTTGTTCGCACAACTGGATATCTGGAAGACCGGTAAGCCTCAATGTCCACAACTGCTCACATTCACCAACTCTCCTTTTCAAACAAACCATCTAAATTAAAATGTTTGTGGATTTCTAGCTGCACATTTCCAAGATGAACAACTGCAACCACCAGCACCGACTCCATCGCCGCAACCGGCGCAAGTTCCCATCTTCAAGCCCGATGACAGTCTCTTGGACATCAGCATTCTGCAGTGGTCCAATTCTCCAGTTCCATCGCCAGTGGCCAACAGGGAAGGCAGCGCCAGTCCTGACAACACCCTTCGAGTCCCAAATATCCTCACCGGCTCGAGTGGGGCTGGCAGCGATTACAACAGCGACAGTGGATTCCAGAGTGATGGTGAGTAGACGAGTTTCTTTCATTGCATTTTGGACATCAAGTTGCGCCTTTGCCATCGAAGTCTGATCTCTTCAATTGATGGACATTGTGGGAGTGTTCAGCTGGGAAAGCAATTACAAAAGGGTTGTGGGGTTGGCTGCTGCTCCACCAAGGAATTTGATCAGAACATAAGTTGAGACGATGAGATGCATAAAGTGGCTGCTCCCTCCTACCTGATGCAATGCAGATAAGGTTTGGGAGGAAGAAAACTTGCTCGGATCAAGTTCAATTTTAGCAAATGCCACGGCCTTGCGGGAAGCATTCAAAACAGAAACTGTCCAGAGATATGATCGCTCAATTTTTGCATTGTCAACAAACACAATGGATTTGGCCAGCAGGGTTGCGTTTCATGGACTCGGTAGCGTTGAAATGAATGCATTCGACGCCCCTGAATATATCAACTTTGGATGATGAAGTTCGATACGAATGTTTCGAAATTGCATTCGGAGTCTGCGCGAAAGTTTGCGGTGAATTGCTTAAATTCGCATTGCCAAACTTGTTCTGTCATCTATGTATCTACTGGTCATGGAATTCATGAAAAAGTCATGAAATGAAATTTTTGCCCTTGATTGATTCACAAAATAAAAATATGAATTAAAATTCTCAATTGCGTCCAATTTTGCAAAAAAAAATTGCCCGTGGCGTTTTTTTTTTTTGCCAATGATCGTGTCGTCACTAGGGTAGATGTATGAAAATTACTGTTTTGCCATTACTTAAAACTAGAACGGTCCCATATTTTAATAGGCAATTCAACAATTTTGAAGTCATGAAAAGGCATTGAAAAGTCATAAAATTTGCAATTCCAAATCCGGAAGACACTCTGCCTGGAAACGTCTTGATATTAACGTTAGGGTCATGGATTTTTGCCTTTGAATCATTCACTGGACATTTTAGGACAGTCCATTTCCCTCAATGGAATGTTCTGCAACAAAGGGGGAAAGTTATACAAAAGTAGCCCGAGTATCTTAGAATCTAGAGTGTAATTTGCTCTACCAACTGAATAACACGCAAATTTATGATAACATCCAAAATCTGCTAAAATTCCATAGGGGACGTTCAAGTCTTGCCCTCATGTTTTTTGGTCAACCAAATGCTCAGTCATCATTATTTAAATATACAATTGGGTTGAAATCCATCATTTCTCATCAAGTTTTGCAATTTTAGCAGAAATTTCGCATACAACGTGTTTTTTAAACGTGCATTTGTACAACGAAATGCCCATTATTTGTGATAACTCAATTCCATATTATTACATGACATAAAACTCGAACATCCCTACAGTATATTCCAAAAAGCATTAAACATTACTTGAAGTCATTGACTAGTCATGTAATTTCATTATGTCCAATTCAATTTACAATACAAATTCCATTGGAGGTCTCACAGACTCAATGATTATGACATGGTGTAGACTAGTATTGAACTTTTTAAAACCTGCCATCTTCCAACGGAATATATCGAAAGTAGCAATTAAGATGAAAGTTAATGGTCACTTCTAAGGTTTGGATTTCACACAAAAATGCAAAGTCATGCATTGGTGATTCACGCCTTTGAGATACACTTTACTGTACATCATGAGCTTCGAGAAACTCAATGTAAACTGATTTGCCATATGAAATTTATGGTTGTTTTAAGCGTTTAAGTAGTATGTATACTTTAAAACTCCCTGACGGTCTCTGGTGCCAACTGCGATTTTATTTTTTTTTGGAAATTTGCCACCCTTGAGAGGCGCGTTTTTTGCGCCATTAATGTGACTCATCGCCATGTTTAATAAATGCTTTCACAGAAACGCTTCATGTTATGCGCAATCGGTTTCGATGTTGGGCCCCCGTGCTTCCGAGTAAACGCCCACACGGTTTTTCCAGAGAATACATGTACAGGGGGTTTATCGTTGATAACATTTTGCCAAAATTAACATCCAGCGGCGTTTGTTTACTACTTGCCAGTTGCAAATGAGATGCGAAGGCCACGAATGATAAACGTGAAGTTAAATTTTCTTGTTTTTTTTTTGCAGATGACACCAGCGAGGATGGGCTGGAGATGGAGAAGAGCCCCAGACAAGGCTCTCATTCGCACATCCACTTGTGGCAGTTCTTGAAGGAGCTCCTGATGCACCCCCAGTCTTACGGCAGCTGCATCAGATGGCTGGACCGTAACAAGGGTGTCTTCAAGATCGAGGATTCTGTCAGGGTCGCCAGACTTTGGGGAAAACGCAAGAACAGGCCAGCCATGAATTACGACAAGTTGAGCAGGTCCATTCGCCAATACTACAAGAAGGGCATCATGAAGAAGACAGAGCGCTCGCAAAGACTGGTCTACCAGTTCTGTCATCCCTACTGTCTGTAAACTTGAAAGATACCGTACCCCGAAGTCCATGTGATTTTTTGGGGCTGTTTTGAACAGTTTCGAGCATAGGAACTAGGTAGACCTACTGATTTCTTTCTCCCAACTGTTCAACGGGCATCTCTCGGGCTTTGACTCCGCGGTTGCCAGTTACCCCTTGCTCATCCAGGCTAGCTGGCCTAGCCACCATCACCCCTGGGTAACCGACCATGCGGGTCGAACCTGCTTGTACATAAATTCATACTTGTTGTTCTTGTTTTTTGTAAAGCCCACCTATTATTTTCTATGCCAAAATGGATTGTTCGTAACATCATCTGTTGAAGCGCAGAAATGTCGTGTATTTGCCTTTGGCACATTTTTTGTTTTTTTCTTCTTCAACTGCCATGTCGCTTGCCCCAGTTAGGATGCAGCGGACAGGGTCGATCTTAACATCCCCATTAATAATTCATCGTTTACTCGTAACTATCATGCGATTAACCCCAATTCATGTTAGATACACCGAGGCTGGTCCTCGTAGTTTTACACTAATTTTCTATCGCGTTATAACGTAATCTTTTGAATTTGAACAGTGCTAGTGCCTGTGTGCCTTGGGAGGTATTATTCCAGGCACACATCACCTAAATCCACGAGGACTAGTGTGCTGGGCCTACTTCCAAGCCTGCACATTTATTCCCCTCGCCATTTTTAAAAAAAATTTGCAAGTTTTTCTTCCAAAAAAATCCTTATTTTCGTTGCGTGCATCTTTTTGAAAATGCACCTATATATTTCTTTTTTTTTCTTTTTTTTTTCGAAAGTTCTCGTGGATTTTGACGTTTCTTTTTCTGTTTGTTTTTGGTTTCGTTTGCCAAATATTCTAGTATAAGTCTCAGCTAACTGTGTTCTTGACTCATTTTAATAAATGAGAAAAGGACGTGATTACAGTAGGCTGCCAGTGATAGCCAGCTTTTTGAGGCTCAATTCTGACGCTCCTGGGGCTAATCCCATGGATTCTTCTCGGTTTCGAGCTCTGAGTGACTTCTTAGGGCAGGTGGTCATCTGGTCATGGCTTAGTATATTTGGTGAAATACGGTCCCATATATCAATGATATATAGAGTGTATGTTCTGAGAACACCCCTATACTTAACCAGTCATTTTGCTTATGTGAGCAGGCTGGTTAAAACATGTGTATAAATACTTAGCGATATCTATATATATATATTGCCTTTTCTTTCATCGTTTTGATTTTTCTAGCATAAAACGTTATATGTATGGTAATTTACAATGACTTTTGTGCTTTAAAATTAGTTTGAAGTCTATTTGATTGTGCTGCCGGTGGCCAGTTTATCGCATGCAATGTTACACAGGTTTATTTGCATCGCTTGGACATGTTGTATCTGACTTAAAATTCGCATTTTATTTTATGTCGTTGCAGTGTTAAATTTATTGAAATAAAGAACTACTTTATGGCGTACGTTCACACCTGTTGCGTTGTAGTGATTTGTTCCCGTGGCCTACGTGCTGTTTACGTAGATCGTTGCGCGTTCTATTCGATAATTCGAAATTCTAGGGCCTTCTGTTCGAAAGTAGGCGTTGTATGCTATACTATGCTTGCAGCTTCATATATCTAGCTTTGACAGTAATCTGACAACAATTTCGTGAAAATGAAGAGTTAAAATTAGCCACTTTATAGTCGTTAAGTGCTAGGGTCGGAATTCCAAGCCAGCATAATCAGAAAACGCCTTTGGGCATTAAAATTCGTGAGCCTTTTTTCGTATGAAATCGTGCTGACGCATAATGGCAGGGCTAGAAAACTATACGTCTGCGGAAAAAAGTGGGTTTTCATCATCGAGAAATTGTTTAACAAGTTTACAAAAGGTAAGTTTTGTTGCTTCAAGGTCTTTTTAGGCAAATTGAAACGATTAGGCCTACTAGTGGAACATTCGATTCTTTCGAGTTCATCGTTAGCATGTGGTTTTATTTCGTAGGAGGACTAGTTATCAGGCGTGACGGTAAAGTACGATTTCGTTATCTGAAGGAATGAAACCTAGCAATTTCCTCCCGCCCCCTCACTTTGTAAAAAAAATTGTAGTTTCGTTTATGGTCGTACAGTATACAGTACATGTACAGTATGCTCCGTTCTGGAACTCTAATGAAAACAACGAAACTATCTGAAATTACTGCATTTGTGAAACGTGTTTTTTTCTCAAACTGGTTTTTAAGTGTGCACGAAGCTTTTATAACGCCATTTTTCCTAGGTACTCCTCAGCTTTACTACCTACATGTAGGTAATTAAACTCTTAAAAAAAACTCGCGAAACCTCATTGTCAACCGGTCAAATACCTGTTTGGTTTGATTCAGCTGCAGGAATGTGCTCTCCCCTCCAATTATATTCGTTACTCGCAATATAGGGCGAGATATGCCAACTAGACCTATAGGGCAACTCTTCAAATTCACCTTTGACATTTTCTACCTCGAACGAGTTAGGCTTTTTTGGTAAATACATGTACATGTACATGACATGTACCTAAAGATAAACCAAACTACACATATCGGAGTAAACCAGTGTAAGACCATGGGGTTTATTTGATGCCAAAATTCAGATCTGCAAAAAAACGTGTATGGGAGACTAGTTTTGGTTCCCTTGTTTTTATGACAGCATCTTTGCCCTCCATTCTAAGGTCAAGGACGACAGAAATTCAAAGGAAGTTACAAATGGCAATCAAGTGCCAATTTTGATAATAGAGTGGCGATACCAATAATTACATCACCGCATAGGGTAGATTAATTAATTACACTAGTCACTGCCGAAAAAATGTGTACTTGAGTAACTATGGTTCATTTCGACGCTACTTCAAATTAAGATATCAAGCTAAATAGTATACAGTCATAACTTGATTACGTACATTATACTTCACATTGCTAGGGACGCCCTTAATAGTGTGATTCAAATTAAGTACGTTGAAATTAATTTTCAGTTTATCTTAAATGGCTCAGAACTGGGCTTAACTTTTTATTGTCCATGTACGAAAATGACTCATGCATCACGCCATGGCATTCAGGGAGTCAATAGTATGAGTCATATTTTTAAAGAAACTATATCATGTGGTAGCATTAATTTTGGGGCTATGCATATAGAGGACATTTGCAGTGTTTCCTCTATCCATATACATGTACTGTATATGTACCCTTAAAGTCTCGAAAACTTCCCAATCATCACTGTATACCATATGGAAACCAAGGTCAATGTCATGAATGAAAGGTGTTTCGATTTTGATAGGGAAAAACACCCAGAAGATGAAAATATTTGGCGGTACTTTATGTATACATTATGCCTTGCTCCGCCATGGACACTATGAGAAAGTGGGCTTCTCCTGGCGGAACTGCAGCTAAATAAAAGATTACGTAGGTTAGTTTAGGATGGTTGTTAAGTTAAGCACAACCAACACAAAATAAACAAAATAGGATAAATTGGTGGCTTTCATTTCTACTCTATGATTGGAGTTGAAATACATGTACACTGTATATAATTTTTGTGCACATTTGGAGAAGGGATTGGAATAATGTATAATATAGCCGCGCAACTTATTGTTCTGTGCAATTATCAGATGTACAGTACATGTACATCTGAGCCATATACTGTAGTTGTTTAGATAGAACTTTTAGAGATGCAAAGGAAAATGGTGTAAGCTGATTAATTTCGTATTTTTTTTATTTTATTCCACAGTATTATCTACGCATATTACCTGAATTTACATTCTATATAATGTACAGTATACACTGGTCAAGACACTATTTGCAAACAGTCAAATAAGCCTCAGAGAAAATGCACGTGAGTACTGCCAATTTTTCCATGCTAATTTTCAATTTAAACCCTTGTTTTTACTGCCTGGGAAAGTACGCACACCGTCGTGACATAGGCGGCAAAATGCACTATGGTCTTATCGCGGATTCGGTTTTATCTAGTTAATGTTTCCTAGCTAGGTCTACACAATATTATCTGAATTTACACAAAATGCCTCTAGCATATTTGCGCTGAGTCGCCATCGAATTGGTCCTATCCGGATTCAGATATACCTTACATGAGTTACATCCTCCTTCTCGGAAAAGTGTAATTATTGACAAGTCTGTCATTAAACGTACAACTTTAACAGAAGTTGTACAGTGTATATCATTATAAAATATTATAAAATGCATTGGAAGGGTGAGGGATGCAAAAGGGCTACGTATTGCACGTCAAATGAAGCGTATAGCGTTGGCGTAATGGCTTATCCGTTGGTAAAATGAAAATTATTCAAGGTTCTTGTGACTTTTATAATATGAAATGGTTTCTTACATCACTAACGCCTTATGCACAGGTTATACAGGGTGCATATGTTCTCCAATTGCATTTATTAGAAATAATGTTGAGTGATGTTTGCATATATCCACAAAATAAATTCATTGGGTGACAAATATATGTATATATACCGCCAGCCTTAATTGGCAATCTAAAAATAAGATAAATCTCTGACTCCTGCAATTGTATGCTTTATGAGTTTATGGCGCCCAAATGGATGGAAAACTTTTCATGCCATATATGTACAGTATATGCAGGTTTTAAGAAGTCCAAGAGGCCAATGGCCTTGCTTTTTTAAGGTCAAGGACTGCCGTTACATGTAATGACTCTTCAGGTTTATACAATGAGATGGACATGCCTGCATGGAGATACTCCTGTTTTTGATTGAACTTACGATATACCCATACATTCCTAAAACGATAGTTTTGATTGATTTTTATTTGATCTCATATTTTACTGCCAATGCAAAAATATGACACTTGCTGTTTGCGCCCATTAATCACATGTCATCCATGGATCGTTAGTTGGAGCATGATGGAGTGGGAAGTAATATGTTTAAAAGTTTATTGCGAAGGTGAAGGTGTACAGAGATGTAAAAAAAAACAAGTTTCATCTCCAAAAGGATTTGCTAATAACAGTGTACACATATACCGGTACATGTACATGTAGGTAGAGGTAGATTTGGACAACTGGCCAAGGCCCAAATACCTACATGTATATTAATTTCAATTGAAATGATTTCGAGGAAAAAAAGTTTATTACAAACCAACATACTATACATGTCAATTTTTAACGTTAATTGTTTATACACATTTGCAAAAATGTGTCACACAGCTTTTACATACATTGTATACAAACATGTATCAGCAAAAAAATTAATTAAGGGAAAAATTCATTATAAGGTCAGGAAACAGGCAAAATAATACAAATTACAATAACAGCATGGGCGAAATAACCCTGCAGGTGGTTTAATATTTAATACGAATAAAATAACCTTAACAGTAAATAGTGATGTTGCAGTTTTTTGGAATGTGCTGTGTGATAATGTAAAACCCTATTTGCGTTGTTTTAAATTGTCAAGTTCTACGCCATCCGAAATAAATAAAATGAGAACATAACCAGTGTCAAGTTTGCCCAATTTTATCATAAAAAAGCAATGGGACAAGTATGTTGACATCAATGTTTTGTTGATGCTTTCGTGAAAACACCTGATAACTTGGATAACACCTGATTCTTTGTTCAAGGTACAGGAATTTGAATGAATTACATGGCTCACCAACATAATTTAACGGAACATTATGATATTAAATATACACAAGCACTTTAAAGATCTTTAGTGGCAAATGGGACCTTACGGTCAATTCTGGTATACATACAGAGGGGAAAATCAAAAGACATTCAAGTGATTGGTTGCATTTGAAAATACATTAGTAAGTTTGCTGTTTTTGAACTTTAGCTTCACAGATGGTAATGTAGCTTTTAAAGCTGGTGATTATGATATGAACGATATGCGAATTCGCATTTTGAGGAATATAGCCTGTGGTTTTTGAAGAATCGCCTGGGGTTTTTGAAGAATCGATTCAAGGGCACATTACAGAACTGTTTCTACGAATTTGATAACATACATGTATACTATAGGTCTCCTCACATAATTTTAACATAATTTAATTTGCAGAAAATGAATTACAGTGGACTCCGCTTAATGGGATCGCGGATAATGCTATCATTCGTTTATTGTTATCGAAATCGCCAAGTCCCGAACGCTCGTATACAAATAAACAGTGAAATCAGCGGGTAATGTAATCAACAATCCGCTTATTGTTATCATTTTCCCTCACTGAGGATTCGTAAAACATGAGAAATGAGAAGTTTTGGAAGAAAATGGCTAAAATGATGTACAATCTGCTATGAATAGCTCAAATTTCGAGGAATATTCTTCCAAATTTTCGGTATTTATTGACGAATACATTCCAATAGCAGCCCCAATGACAAAGTCCGGCACTTGCTAGGCTGTCTGTGAGTCAAACTGAGCTGACTGATGAAAATGAATTTGATGTTAACGAATATGAAAATTCATCTTTGTTGAGAAACCACCAAAAAATGTTGAGATGACAGAAGCACTAATACATTTTTCATGGTGGACAGCAGAGATCAATTGATTTTCAAGTATACATGCATGAATATGAGAATTTCATTAACAAATTTACACAGAAAAATTGTAAGCAAACCAATATAAGTGGTTTTTAGTTGCAAATGGCTTTGTAAATTATGCGATGTATATATGTACATAAGAATTCAAACTAAGTAATGATCGCCTTTTCTTGTTATTCGGCTATTGTTATCGACTTTGTCTGGGCCCAATATGATCCCATTAAGCGAAGTCCACTGTACTTGCTGGTTCCCTTCCAGGGTATATTGCTAAAGGCATATCAAGTTAAATAACGAAATTTTTAAATCTGTATATGGACCAGCAAGAACAGTTCAGCTCCACTTTATTTTAGTTGTCCTCATTAATGGGACATTTGCAGACGTATTGTCGGATTGATATTAAAAAAACATGTTTTTTGGTTACCCCATTTCCATCCCACCAAAGGCACTTGTATGGACAACAGTGTAGGTGGAAACTATCAAATGTTTGAGACATCAATTTTCGAGAGTCGTTGGTGCTATCCACCCTGGACGAATGTCCAATTGCCCATCATGACCTCATGCATGACCCTTATATTGTTCACTGTGAACTTTTGTCGATCGCCGAGTAATCACTGATTATGAAATGCTGGAATCGATATAATGACCCATTAAGGAGCCTCACACGTAATTACATGACGTCACGTATCGATGAAGTGTTTTTATTGTCATTAGCATTTAGAAGTAAACTTCAACTTGATGGAGGTTGACGATATCTACGTTAGCCTACTTTCAACTGTTATTATCAGCTCAAAAAACATACCAATCAATGAATTTACATACGTGCATTGAATTGCCGCAGAAAAAAACGTACACTGAAAATACTGTATATTACAAATATATCAATATTGTGAACTTTGCTGTTTCATTTACGATGGGAACTATTTTTAATTTGTACCTATTTATTACAACTTTAAAAGTAATCAGGAGAAAATTTCTTACATTAGTTCGAGGAAAATAACCGAATATATATAATGTCAATTTGAAAAGTTATGAAATCAATTAAAAATGATTGATTATGATCCAAATGTACTGATACATTGTACACATTGTATACTTGGAGTTAGATGAGATGAGAACTGCTCTAATTCTAAGCATATTATATGGTTCATTTTCCGAAAAAAATGGTACCATTGCAAAACACGTTTTTTAAATGTATAATTTGTAATGTATAAAACCCAAAAGGCATTAATTTTTTACTTTGTTTGATTAATGCCAATCATACAAAATCTAACAATTATACTTATACTATATTAGAAGGGATGGGGGATTAAATGTCCCATAAAAATCAATTTATTTTGATATGGTTTGACGTTTTGATGCTTCATCGACGATACCATTGAGGATAACTTTAACAAACGGTTGGTGCAACCGGAGTGCAACCGGACATAAATGCACCAACCACAAACAGGATTATGAAGTTTGCCAAATCGAATTTAAAATTAAATAGTTTTGGTTTTTCGCGAATAAAACGATATTAATATTAATGACAATTGCATGTTTTAAACATCCATGCATGCATACGGTAAATAAGCACAATGCATGTACACAAATATTGAGTGTAAACATGTAAGTACACATGTGCATGTGTTGAGGCAGTGCTTGTAATATTTTATTTTATGTGTTGGATAGCAGCCATGTATACATGTATATGTAGGCTACTATAAATTCGCTTAATTGAAGGTTATCTATCCCTCCTGGAGCCTCTGTATAAGGTTGATACGATATATGGACTTTAGGCCAGCAGTGTTATCTACATGTAGCTGAGAAGACAGAGTGCTACTTTATAAAATGCAAGTTCCGTGCAGCGTTTTGCTGTGAAATCTACCATAAAACGAAATTGATTCTATGTAATTACTGCACATTTTAACTCCCTTTTCACTCGAATGAGTTTCTGCAGGCATATGAAAGATTTTTCAGTACCCGACAATTTGTATTCCATTTTCATGGGGATTTCCGAATTAAATTATAATTTATTTGGGTTTTATTACCACTCGATACATTCGTGTTGGTTTAATTTCATTATTCAAATTAATTAATTCCGGCGAACCTGTCGGTGCGTTTTGTATTAAACAACAAAAAACCTCCAACTGGAAGCGAAATTTTTTATCATGTTTAGGCAAAAATATATTTATATACGTCTCAGGATTTGTGAGTTGAAAATAAACTAGTTTGTATTTTATGCATGCTCTATTATATAGGTCGAGGTTTCAACGGGGAAAGAAATTTGCTCGTAGTTTCTGGCAAAAAAACAGTTGAACATCATATAATACACCATATCACGACCTTATCTTTAACCTTACATTCATCCACTAGCATTATTAATCGTTTCCAAATTGATTAAAAATGCATTTGTTAAATTGGCCGTCTGTAGGACAAAACGGCTTAAAATATCGTCGTAAAAATGAGGTTCAATCGTTTTGTTTGATTTATACTATATTATTCAATGCGTTTTGCAAAAACCAATTCCCGGTTTTGAGAAATTTGCCAAATATCAAAGTTGCAAATATTCTTTCCAAGACGCATTATTTTCATTGCATGGAGTCTTCTCTTAACGTCGTGGGCCGGTTTCTGAAAACCACGACGTTAACTGAAACTGCAGAATAATATTGTGTAATTACATAAATAATTCTGCACTACATAGTCTACACGTACAAATACTAGTATGATAGATAAATAAACAACAAATATTTGATGGCTGATGCAGTATAAGGCCTTAGTCGTTTAAATATTTCCACATCACTTAAATGATAACACAATCATTCACCCAAAATGTTCTAACTTTTTATAAAAATTAGATCAGAAATGATGAAAGTCAACCCATAAAAGAAATAGTGAAGCGAAACTGGATCACAAATGATGTATCAAACCTAATGTTTTATAACAATCAGTGATGACGTCATCTTTTGGCCATGCAACCTCCTCAGTTTCATCATCATTCATCAGTATTTGGCTGTCCCCACCCCCAAGATGATGATACAATATATGAACGTCCCATAATGTTTGTATTTTGGTGGTTGGTATATTGTAACTCAGGGTGGCAAACAAGTTCTAAAAGTCCTAAAGTTCTTAAAAAAAGTACTAAAAATATAAAAAAATTCTAAATAGTGTACCCAGATAAACAACGAATGGAATATCTTTATTTCATTTTTTGAGTTTTTACCAGTTTTTGATTCATGCTGCACCATTGTACGGTATTCGCAAAATTGCGTGCACGAAACGATTTCAAGGATCTCAGGGCCGGCATATTTCCAGAAATAGCTGTGAGCCATGTATTATCAAAATGTTCAACATTTTTAGAAAATTTGAGTTTTTTCAATGAATTTTCAGAGTGGTTGCAAGTTTCAACTATCGTACAATTCCTATAGTTGATAGCTCGCTCAAAACATTTCCTAGAATTAAGCCCAGGGAAATTGTAGTCGTTATTATAATGTTCTTTCCATTAGGACTTGAGGTGCCATAAATAGCTAGTTTAATGGCATCAAAGTCTCAGAATTGACTCCGTATCAGTTATGTCCCGTCTGGACATTAAGCTGGCAACGGGTTTTAACAATGCCTTGGCTTTCAAATTTATTCGGGACTCCGAATCAGTTTTTTTGAAATGGTTGAAACGTGTGTAACCACTCAAAATGGAAATGCCAACCCTTTCGCCCCTTGTTTAAATATCATCGTGCTTAAATCTAATGCGATGTCCTTCATCCTTTGAGCAGCCTGGCCTTGCTCTTTTGACCAAACAACGCAATTTATAACTTTTCCAATTTGAATGTAAAAGGTGCGTGCTCGTACGTGCTTGGTTATCATAAATATCACTGTCCAGACTTTGCATTTGCATGGATTCAGTTTTCCTACAGCCCATCGTGGCATGATCTGCACTGGCAACCCTGATCCCTCTTTATTTTTCCATTATTTTTTCCTTTTACCTCATATTATGATCTACAGGTGTGCGCAGTTAAACCAATGGGATTTTCCCATTGGCCTTCATCTGGTCACAAGTGCTATTTCTCTCTCTACCTCTTGTTTACCTGGCAGCATCAAATCCTTCAAATGTTAATAGCACGAATAGGATGCATATTTTAAAATTTAATTGCAAAAAATCAGGCTGAATCCTGTTGTGAACAATTATAAAAGCAGACATGATATAAGCTCGAATTCAATTAAAAGTCTCGAACCTCTAATTAACAGCCGCCGCCCTTTAACTGATACTCTTAATTGGGATGCTGCGTGGAGCATTTGATAACTGACAACAGGAATTGTTAAATTTCCTGTTTTCTCAGTTTTCTGATACGGATTTGTGAAAATTGGAGCAGGAGATTGTAAGAAATAATGCGGATCCCGCGAAAATTGTTGTGGTGTCGCAATGTTTTAAAATGTATAGTTCTTTACAATAGCATCATCCAGGGTGGCAAACAAGTCCTAAAAGTCCTAAGTGTCATAAAAAACCCAAAATATATAAAAAAAAAGTCCTAAAACGCCCTGTGTATTGTGTTGTCAAACTACCTGTACATGTATACTAAATGCTAACAGCTAATGCCTTGGTGTACATTTGTAGTTTGACACCAATTTTCTTTTATTTAATAATATTGTATTGTAACATAAATACTGTATGAATAAAGATTAAAATATTGCATTCAAAAAATTTGTTGAAAATTGTTTGGGGAAATCCTAAACAAACCTTAATTTATCTTCAAAAAGTCTTAAAAAGTCCTAAATTCTCATATTCTCATAAGCTTTTGACTACAGCTAAATATTCATGGAATTTTCATGGAATATTCATGAAATTTGCGTTGAAATTGGCGTTTGAAATCAGTCTAATTATCCAATATATTTATCTACCGGTAGTGGATCCATCAAATAAGACTAGATAGCCAAAAATGACATTGCTGCTGAGTTTGCAAATTTGAGCACGAAGTGCTTGTAATTAATTAGCTGATTGAAATTAGCTGTCATCGAGTTCGAACAATGGTTGCAACTTGATTAATGGCGGATTAATTTAACAATGTTAGGTGTAACTGGTCGTTTGGGTCTGCGCAAATTAAACGGGGTGACTTTTTATTAGTAAATACGCAACTTTTTAAATGTTAATTTAAAACAAAATTAAAACAATGTGCTGCAGTTGCCGTGCCATTGAAGTAACCCTGTAAGATTTCCCGGTTGATAATATTGATGTACCAAGGCTAACGAATGAATGGCTTTCTCAAAATCATGAAAGTGAAACATTGCATGTACTTAGTATCCTATCATTATTTTTCAAGTTTTCCATACAATAGCCCGCCAATACGAAATTCACTTGACATTATAAGTATTTTGTTTCAAAATTCAAATAAATTTTCTTATTCAACTCGATCCTGCCATCTACATGAATATATAAAAAATGTAAAGGGTGTTTAAACGTTTATTTTTCAAGAGAACATAAGATTTGTCAATTTTAGCCTTACCGTTTATTATTGAAAAATCGTTATGAGTATTTTGACAGTTCCAAATGCTAATAGCATGTTAGTGAACCACTGAGGAGTAGGGGGAAAACAGGCTACGGTTGATAAATAAATTAAGAGGAAATGTATTTACATGTAAAAACTTTTCGTTCAGCTAACTTGATTTGTTAATAATTCTATTTTTAGCGCAGGGCTTGGTTTCATGACGTCAATCCTTTGTCGAAGCAATTAAATGCATACCCACTTATACCCATGACGTGATAGTACCAGACGAGGAAAATGAACTGAATTTTTTTTATTCGTTCTTGTCTTCCTCGCCTATATGATGACTTCACGTTTGTGTGACAGCCTCTACGCACAATAGGGTTTCTGAAATTCTGGTAATCCCATTGGACGCCTGGACGCATCCCATGAATTCGTATTGTTTAAATGGAAATGCGTGTACACTGTAAATGAAATCCAAGGCGGCATTCATGGTCACGCAACAGGAAACTACATGTACAATTGCAATCACTGCCTGAAATTTACTAAAATATAGAAATTACAGATCCTTGTGAATCACTCTTTTCATAACAGAAGCTGTTGGGCAGATTTGCATTCGAGCAAATTTCAACTTCATAAAAAATAATTTTACGCTTCCCATAATGAGGGTATAATTAAAGGCTGAAACAAAAATTGTAAAATTGCACCAAGTCAGGTACAGAATCTTATTGAAGTTTAGAAAAATAAGAAATCGATAGGCGCCAAATTTACTAAAGAAGGGTGAAATATTTAAGCTGATCATTTTTATTCTTGAAAAAAAACCCGTCAAAGTAAATTTTGAGAAGTTAAAATGATTCAGTTGAGTATACACTTGTTTTTAAACAATAACTGACAGTCACCCACTTATTTTACAGTCAAATTTCACTTTGCTAAATTGCGTAAATGCAGTTTTCGATAATTTGGTTACAGATCATGAATTGTTAAACTCGGATGTTCCCTAGTATTGCAATACTAGGGAACATCAAGTGTTTGAACACTTTTATAAAAAATATAGACGTTCAATGCAATACTTGGGAATATCCCTGTTTTATAATCTAAAACTTTGCATTCACACAATTTTGTAAAGTGAAATTCAACTGTTAATTAATGTTTAAATATAAAATTATACTCAGTCTCATCGTTTTAACATCTAAAACGTTATTTTGATGGGTTTTTCAAAAATAAAAACGGCCAGCTTATTTTTTTATCCTTTTGTAGTAAGGTTAGCACACATCAATTTCATTGAAAACTTGAACACAAATAAATGTCCAATTAATGCCACATGGATGGGACCTCACATCAACGTTTACAGTAATTTTATAAAATCAAACAGTGTTACTGCATATTGAAAATGTGAAAGAATGGATTCTCGGGATTGTTTAATGAAGCGTTGCATTTGTTTCGAGGCATAAAAACAAATTCTTAACATTAAACACTAACACAGAATCACACGTGCAAGTAATGCTTTATTAACCATAACGAGTATTTCAATGAAGGCATGTATACAACAGGTTCAGGCTACTTGGACCATTGGGGCAGCCGTTATTTAGCACAATGTCACATGGATTCTTTGCCACCCAAATCCATTGTATTTCCAGCAGATAACCAAGACAAATCTTGAATGGCTTGGTGTAGGTAATCAAATGCAATATAATGTACAAAGAAAACACCATGAAATAAATGCAGATTTGCCTTAAAAATATAAACATGCAGTTATGTACAATATCAAATTATTAATCTGTCTCAATTAGGGTGTAATATCAAAAACGCAACGCAAAGTGGGTTGTAATGAAAAAACTGAATTGTTGGTGAACTTCTTCAATGGCTAAGAATGTAAACTTTCTAAACGGATGTGTTGGTCCGCAATTTTCTTTGGGAATTATCATATTCAGAGTATGACACACGACTGCTTGGTCAGCTTATGCTTCAAGTTTTCATTTAAGTCAGATTTGGAAGAAAAATACCTTAAAATATAAAAACAATTTTATCATATTTTGACAAAGTGTGCTCAATGTAACAAATCAAATGTAATATCTTATACGTTTATTGTAAAATACTTACTGTTTTGCCCTTAATAACGACGAGGACAGTGTTTTCATTCGAACAACTTCAGCTGAACTTTCTTTTCCAGAATCACTGGTGCTAAGATCTGCGTAGTTTTCCTTTGATTCAGAGTGAGTGTTGCTTTCTCCCGAATACAGAGTCAGTTGTCCATGTATCTCATCCAAGCCATCTTCCACCACCGAATCCCTCAATTCTTCTTCGATTGTTGATAAATTGACTAAAGAGTCTCCATTTTCCCCACTGGCTTCTGATTCAGGTAGCATCTAGAAAATCATCCTAATACTGCTTAGGAACAATCACAGAACTGCATGCTCAAGCTTTTAATCCTAAGCGCATTAATCGAACCTGGTGTTCGTAAATTTTAGGAGCCAATTTGGACTTCTTGCACGGTACCCCACATTGACGAGACTTTAAAATTTCTCTCATGGGAAAAAGGCTGTCTTTAATGGCACATTCCGGAGAATTCTCCTAAATTGGAGTGAAACTTAGTTTACTTTCTGTACATCGAGGTTCAAAATATTAAGCACGAGTTACATGCCTGGGCCAATGATTCTAATTTTCGTTTGTGACCAAGTTGAGATAGTGACTCCATTCTCTGTTTCCGAATAGCTGCGCGACGTAACGGTCTCTTGGCACTACTTTCTTTACGCAACGTCTGACGGAATTCGGAAAATTGGCTGTTTGTTCAAAGTAGAATTTGAAAATGAAATTCTGATTGCTGGAATCTTCGCAAAGTTGCTCCTGTCTTGTTAAAATTATTGTTGGCAAATTTGCCGATACAATCTTGAATCAGTAATGTGATTCACAAATTCATACCGTACTGTATTCCTTATGGCTTCAATCCAGGATTCACCATCTTCTGCATTGTCAGTGTAGAATAAGAGTGTTTCATCCTTACACGTTAGCTAAAGCAATCGTACAAGTTTGAAAACAGTGGTAGCATTTATTTCTTCTTAATTTGTTTAAAGTTTAGGCCAATCTAGTGGGAATTATTACCTTGATGAGTGATCCTTGCTTCTTGCCACAGTCAAATAATGACTCCACATAACAATGTTTAAGGGGGAGGATACAGCAGCACGATAGGGATGAAGGGCACGTAAAGTCGGATCCACGCTGTTTGCAATACATTAGCATGTCACTAAACAGGAAAAATATTCTTCGGTGCGATGTATTTCCCTTTCTGGATACCTACAAATTATTTTAAAAAGTTAAGCAGTCCACTGTGTCAAAGTTAAAAAGCTTCACCAAATCAAATCTCTGCTTTTGCATAGCCTACTTTCATCAAAGGTCCTTCCTTAATAAATCTGCGTCCAGGCAGCACAACTTTCGGTTGTCCATCAATGAGGCTTTTTTGAATGCATAGCATCTTCTGCATGTTGTCGTGCTCTCGTATGCAGTCGTTAATGTGACTGGCCACAAATTCAATTTCTTGAATTGCACCTGAAAGTGTGTATTAAAATTAGATTAATTGCATTTATTCAAACATTTTCAACTCGCATCAGCATTTTTTTTATTACTAATACAAGTTTTATAGTACTTTGAAGTAGTCTGAAGTCATCCGAATCACTATCTGTGTGATGTAATAGCTCATTCAGCAATAATTTGTACCTATTCAATAATCGGGAAAGAAATTAGTATGATGGCAAGTTAGTACACATATATTTATTTTAAAGTTCGCAAACCTCGGCACTCTTTGAACGGGTGTTATCAGAAGCGAATTTAGTTTTGTCGCAACTTCAGGGCGGGATTCTTGACTGTGCAGAAATGTTGCAAACTCCTTTCTAGATTTCTCCAATTTCTGGGAAACAATGACAAATTAAGCTGGCATAAACAAACAGTACAGAAGCATGGGCAGCTTTTTCTTTGATTCAGGGTGAGGCAAAAAGATGTTAACACTCATCACTCACGTCATCGTTGGAATTCCTGCAGAAATGGCCCAGTGGGCCTTACAAACAACAATGGACAGACTCCATAAGTGGATTGAGAGGGATGGGTGCCAAATTGAAATCCTGTAACCAAATCCCTGCCTTGTAATTTAAAGTGATTAAACACCCATTGTGGTAACATCTTTTTGCCTCATCCTATATAAGTGTGCTCGATATCAGTTTCGTAAATAGATAATTCTGTCACCTGAATAAGACTGATGGCTTCTTCAAAACTGTTGGCATAAGAGCAGTACATTTTCAAGTATGGGGCCACTTCCAAAAATACCTTTCCTACTGACTCCTGCTGTGACTGGAGTAGTCCCAGTAATTCTTGATTCACCTGATATATGCCTTCGATTTTCCCAAACACAATGTTTAATTCTCTGGTCGACAGAAGTTGCTTGTCTTCCATTGGTTTCATGAAAAACTATTAATACAAAAATCGCTACATTTCAGGTATTCTGCAGTGATATGACTGATATCCGAAATTCTGCCTTCATTTCGTGACCACATGCCTTTATCAGTGTCTCTAATTGATGAAGATAGGAAGTTTCTGTGGTAACGATCTCTTTCACTATTCTCGAATGCATTTTCAATTGCTGGTTCTTCATCATGTCGTCTGTAGATTTTGCTTTCTCAGCATTGATAGCCGCTAGAACTAAATGCAAACTACATTTTTGCAAAGGTACGAATGACTTTTTCGATCCTATGCGCTTATCGAGCTGGCTTACCTTTCATGCGTGTACGAGTGGTCAAAACATTTATCTCTTGGGGAACGCCAAACTCCATAGTAGAATATTTTTTATCGATGTATTAGAAAACCTTCACTAAGGTATTATGAAATGAACCCAACTAGAACAGTAACGATTTCAAAACGGTTCATGCATATTCTTTTTGCACATTCGCGGCATATCTGGCGTTTCTGCTCTACTATTGGTCACAGCCGTTAGTACAGGGTGCTCAAAAAGTTGACACCTGAACGTGTCATATTGTGGGGGCGTTCAAGTATTGTGTCGTCACAAAATCATCAGTGATATAACTCGTTATCATTTTCAGCCCCAATAAATGATGACATAATCATTGACCAAAAAAAATTGCGTAAAAAAATTATATCAGAAATGTTGGATGGATCATTTCACTAACAACCCCCAACCCATAATACATGTAGACATGCTTTATGAAATGCAGATCGATAGGTTTGAACGCAATTCTAATGCTAAATAAATAAAAATATGCATCATATTACCTGTTTTATTATCGTTGGCAAGTGCGTACATTATTTAAAAAATTAATTAAAAAAGATATTCATAATTCATAACACCAAAAAGGTTAATTTATGTTTTATTATTAGTCAAATTGCTTACATTCTTAAATTTAAAAATAATGCAAACAATTGAACTAAAAAAATTAAAAAATCTTTTTTTGGAGTTATGAAGTATGAATATCATTTTTTGAATATCTAAATTTACATTGACTTTGAAATTATGTACAACGATAGTAAAACAAGTAATATGATGCATTTTTTAAATTTACTTAGCACTAAAATTGGCATGCAAACCTAATAATCTGCATTTCATAATGCACCTCCAGTGATAAATGTACGGTCCTACCTTAGGCTCTGATGTAAAAAAAATTAGTTTGTCGTAAAATTTCTCCTCCAATAACTCATATATTTTTGAAATATATCTGCATTGTACAAACGTTGAATCGCATACAACTAATTAATAATATAAAGAATGGAAAATTACAAAACAATCCAAAAATGAATTGAATAAATATTATATCTTAAAACGTACACTTACAATGTAGAAATTGTTCTCGGTTGTGAAATAATTTGAGAGACCTAAGTCCCCTATAGTTTTCTAAATAAATGCACATATGAAATGTTGAAATTTTTCTTTATCATCAAAATATTTCAGTATCATTCAGTATCATTTATAACCACAAATAATCATAATTGCAAACAGAGTTCTATTACTGCATATGTTTCTAGTTTGAAAGCACATATAATATCACATTCTACTACAGGTATTTCCTGTATGGTTTGTAATTATCAAGGATTTTTAATCACAAGGCTTTCCTTTGGAGCTTCCAACGGCCACCAGAATGGCTTAAACGTAGTAAAGCCAATACTCGACTGCGTACCTTGTAACTTCAGCTTTTTCTTGGAATATATACATTCTTGAATCCTGAGTAAACCAAGACCAAAATTTCCTCGATGACCTCGAAATTTCCCCACGTTTTTGCCATCCTCATTAACGACTGATGAATCTTTGGTATCAAATTCATTGTTAGAGTTGCCTTCTAACACCATGGGTAAAAGTCTCTTGCGCACAACACCAGTGTGATGAATCCGTGCGGTTAGTTCTTGTCCAATGTAGCAGCCTTTGTGAAAACTAACACCGTGTAAATAATCCACATTACATTCCAGAGGAAAGCAATTAGAAGGTGGCAAATCAACCACACCTTCTCCAATTCCCAATCGATAAATAAGGGAGCGATAAGATTCCTCTTTGGCAGCTGCAACATTATGATTTATGATAATGTCATTTATATCTGTCCCTTCGCTAAGGACAAATCTCCAGCCCAAACTGGCCAGACGAGGATCCTTGGTATGCGCATGCATCTGATCGCTGTCCATTTTCACTTCTATATTGATTTCACCAACTTTTTCATTCTGGTGGAATTTCTGATCGTCAATACGTGCATCTGGTTTCTCTGTAGCTGCAATTTCTTCATGCCGCAGCAATTCAGGACGTCTAAAAATGCTCCATACACCCAACTGCCCTTCCATTGGCACTATATCGACTTTCTTTCGCACTCGATACATCTTTAAATGTTTACAAATCTCTGGCAAGACGATTGAATCGCACTCCATTAGATAAGCAAGTTCACAGTTTGCCAGTCGCTGGGCATAAATGATTACGTCGTAAAGAACACGTCCTTGCTGATTTAGCAGCATTGCGTACATACTACCTGCGAACAAGGAATTTTAAGATAATATTAATATATACCAAGGTCAGTCGAGACACTAGAGATATTTGAAAGTTTCTTTCAAGTTGACTATTGACTTTATCAAAAATTGTTTATAGAAAAATCATAACAAAAATTTACCAAGACTAGATATCTGCCTTCTTTTGAGCAGCGCATCATAAACAAATTCAATTCATCATTTGATTATTATGGCAACTAAAGGCTGGTATTATAGCTGATACAAACGCCCTTGACTTTACATGAAAATTTTACATTTCCCTGACTTTTCCAGGTTTTCCAACTTTCCTGACCACCAAGTTTTCGAGGTTTTTCCAGGTCAATGGGAACCCTATTGTAGATAATCAAGTTCAATGGAAATCTGACACAGCTAGTACTGGTGGCTGACCTTTTTTATCGTCTTCGAAATGCTGTATGTCATTAGTAATTAATCCTTGTAAAAAAACCGCAGCATCTTTCCCAGCTATTCGAAGCACCGATCGATTAGCAAGTTTCTGGTAAACGACTTCTTGTGCAGAATTACTTGCCAAGCTGTATTTATTGCATCCCACTGACATAAGCGCCTTTTTACACCTGCATATCAAAATCATGTATTTTTTTCAGTTGTACAAGTTAGGTTGTGAAATGCGCTACATTTCTCAGTCCATCCAACTAATCATGCTCAAGTAAATCAACTCATAATGATAATTACCTTAACAACACGCTATTATGGCTACATACAGAATTGATTTTAACAACGCGAAACATATTCTATTACTCTGTAATTATTTTGAACGCTGGGAATATAATAGAAATTATTGAACTGGAACTTCAAACTTGAACAGATACGAACATGCAGACAGCATGGATGTCACGGTTGATGCAATTTATGAGCGATCTTCATTGCCTTGAGCGCAAAAGCGCTTCTAGTAAACGCTCTTCTAGAAAGCAGTCGTTACTCGTCACATGCTGTTCTATTCGGAATCTGCTGCTCTTTCTTCTCTTCTTTTGTTAAATTTATGCTGTCGGCGTGTTGTATGTAAGTTAAAACAGTTTCTGTTTATTTAGAAGTTTAAATAGCGTAGCAAAATTCTTCCGCAAAATATATGGCATGTATTAATTTCTTATTTTCGAATGTCGTATGACTGCAAGCATAACTACGCTGCTATGGTCAGTGTTGCTTTCGACGTACTGGTACAGTACTTTTTTAGTTGTTCATTCATGGTAATATTAGTATGAAACCGTTTATCGGCAACGAAGATTATTAATGTGATAGGAAACACGTGGCTATATAAAATGAAAATACATATTGTTTGCCTAAATTTCGTTTTTTTCGTGTCAGATACCAATTTACAATACTTCGCTTACGTAACAAGCTAGGATTCGGGTTATCTACAAGTATATTGAACATGTTTTAACATAGTTCACACCTGGGACGGACCAGTTATGATTGTCCATTTTATCATGGAATTTACAGCATTTAAAACTTCAAATTTTATAAAATTATCTGGTTTCCTCCGTGTCGACATTAATTTCATTAAAAAACTTTTGTTTATGAAGTGCCTTTATAACGGTGTCTGGATCTAACCGGCAAAAATTTTAACTATTTTTTTTGGCGAAAAAGCATCGAAAATTGCAGTTTGCAGTTTCCTGACTATCAAAATGTAATGTCTGCCTCATGGGATACGTGAAATTACAACGCTTTCGTGTAAAGAATGTGCAAGCTCATGAACTGCTATGTATAATTGATTCTTTCAGAATTGTTAAGGCCAATTTTTCAAACTGCTGTTTATAATTCATGCAGAATCCAGTATCTTATGATACGGTAGTAAAGGCATTGCCAAGTTATGGCAACATCATCTGAAGATGTTCTTCACTTGGTCAATCATGTCAGACACCAAAAGAAGGATGGCACCTTGTATGTCATGGCTGAACGTATAGCTTGGATCATCGAGGGCAAGGATGTCTTCTCCATTAGCCATAAATATACAGACATTAAAAGTAAATGTAGTTCGATACTCGTACAAATATGTCTCAAGAAGATATTAGTTTTTTCTAGACAATAGTAAACATTTATTCGTAATACTAAAACTTACAGCTCAAAAGATTTCTCCTGATGGAAAAGCCAAAGTTCAACTCCAAGTAGTATTGCACGATGGAGGAGCCTGCACATTTCAGTTCACTAATCCAGTTGGTGCTGAGAATCAAATTAAAGATCGTGATTATGTAAAAGAACTTCTTCAGCAACTTCTGCCAAAGTTTAAACGAAAAGTAAATAAAGAATTGGAGGAGAAAAATAGGTAAGCTGCATTCTATCGTTTATAATTTTTGGGGTTATAATTCAAATTCGTATCTGAGTTTTTCATAAGACCTGTGATATTAACCGTGTTCCTTAGGTGGTATTTAGGCATTTTAGTGGCTCAGCTTGAAAACAGAAAATGAAGCCATTTCTGCTTTAGTGGATGGGTGTTAATTACTATGAATCTAGAAAAGTCATGTTTAATGAAAGTTTTCTCTAAATACTTTTTTTATTTATTGATTTTATTCATAATCGGTCAAGGTATACGAATACAGGTTGTAAAGCTGTAAAAGTTCAGTAAAACTGATTTAAAAGTTTGATATAGGTTAACGGGGACATCAGCGACCAATTGCATGTATTATTTTTGTTAACAGAATGTTAGTGGAAAATCCTGATCTGTTACAACTTTATCGTGATCTTGTGACTAGTCAGGTCATAACGCCAGAAGAATTTTGGGCTGATCATGCAGCTGTAAGTCATCAACCAATTTAACATATTATGGCTTTCCTTCTGGCTATTTCTTGTTAGAGAACTGTATGCAAGAAATATTTCCTCTACCCCTTATAGCAGAAGCAAAACTCGACCAAAGTGAATCATGTTCAAGACATAGGGGTATCAGGTGCCTTTCTGGTAAGTTTTGTTTTAATTATAATTATATGAGCCCTGAACCATTGCTTAGACTTTTGCTAATTCTTTATTATTTTAATTTTTCTTACTTGTTACTTCTGCAGGCTGAGGTTAAGCCCCAAGTGGATGGCTGCAATGGGCTAAAGTACAATCTCAATCCAGATTTGATTTATTCCATATTTAAAACATATCCAGCAGGTTTGTGTGTTTATTAAACCCCTTTTTAAAATTCATTGTGCATAAAAGAATTGAAAGTTATGTCAATAATGAGGATGCGTTTATTTCATCTCCAGCAAATTTGCGTATTTATGCTACAAAATTGGAAAATTTAGAACACAAACATCAAAATTGATGCGATTACATGTATTTATCAATATATTGTCATCGTTTTAACATTTTTGGTAGTTCACCATACAATGTCAAAATGTACAGCAATGACATAAATATGCCGGTTTTCTTTATTTGCAGTCGATTCTTTTAATATATTTTTTTCTGCAGTGAAAAGGAAACATTTGGAATATGTTCCTGATAAAATGACAGAAAGTGAATTTTGGACGAGATTCTTCCAGTCTCATTATTTTCATCGAGACCGAATCAGTTCTGGCAATAAAGATGTATTTGCAGAATGTGCCAAGAATGATGAACAAGGTAAAATACTATTTTGACTCAAAATATAAGGGACATTGCTCCGGTAGTTCCATGCTAACTATTCTTAATTTTAATTGCATTTATATAGATATTAAGCAGGAGCTTGAAAGAGCTGCTGGTGATCCTTTAGTTGATGTTACGTCTTTTGCAGATAGCTCATTAGATGAAGTAAGATTTCAATATAAAAATGTGATATATCATAAATGGCAAATGTGAAATTGTAAAACTTCTTGTTCCAAAGGGTTATGGCATTGGTGCCAAAGATGGTCCCAGCAGTAGCAATTTTGCAAATAGAAGCCTTATAAGACGGTTTAACCACCATTCCATGATGGTTCTAAAGGCAACTGAAGGAAACCAAAAAGCCAGTAGTGCTGTAAATACATTTGGTCCACAAAGTGCCATTAATGGTACTATAACGAATGGCATTGGTCAGCCTAAAACTGTAACTAATAATGGTATCAATGGATGCACCTTGAACAGCGATAGTCAACCAGCAATGAAGAAGGTAATGTACAATTTATCAGCATTTCGAGTTAATTTTCCGGACAATTTTAACGAAAATTCTAAAATTGCATGAAAATTAAGTTGTCAGGTTTTTGTTGTTGTTTAAATCCTTTGTTACCTCCACTGATATGAACCTTGCTCGTTTATTATTTGTATCTTAGTTTTATTAAGTATTGAAATATGGTAATGCCCCACTCGTTGTTTCATTTCTTGACCAATAAATATTTAAATTTCAGGCTAAATTGAAGGAAAAGTTGCAATATGAGGATCTAGAAAGTGTAAATAATGAACGTGGAGTTCAGCTTAATCTCCAGAGAAAGGAAAGATATCTCCATGGGCCAACACCTGCCACAAATTTAGATTATATATCCACGGAAGAATTTCTCCAGTCGTTTGATAAAATGAAACATGAAATTATATCGTGGAGCCCTGATTTAACTCGGGTATGTGCATTTTACCTGTTTAATTTACTATTACACTCATTACTACCTCATTCTTTAGATTATGTGTTTTTTCCGAATGCTCTGCATTTTTTCTAGCCTTAATAAATTTATCATTTGCATTCCAGGTATTGCCCACCAATGTTGCTGTTAGTGTCTTACAAGAATTGTCACCTGGTGGCACACTGATGAAAATCCACAATTCAGATGATTTTGAACGTGAGTTGGGCAACTAACTTTATTATCTATGATAAGGGTTTCCAAATTTCATGTTCACGAGGAATTTCATGCATATACTATACCTAACAAGGCGTTTAAATTTAAACCTCACGAAATGTATACAAAAATGTATGATTTTTTTTCGTTTGCAAAGAATTGGCACCAGAAGTTCAAGAGGAGTTGCAACACTTGTACAGTGCACTTTGTGAATTGTTGAGGCATTTCTGGTCCTGCTTTCCGGTCACTTCAAAAACTCATCAAGATAAAGTAAGCAATTACACCAGATTTGATATGCTATCATAAACCGCTTCAAATAAGTTTATTTAATGATTTTTGTTCATTAATGAAGGTAGCCAGAATGCGAGCAACTCTGGAACGGTTTCAGTATGCCAAGCTAAACCCATTTCAAGATAAATTACTCAGGGATCATTTTAATACAAAAGTAAGTTGTATGTTTTTGGCTTGCAAATATTTGTCTCTAAGACCTCCCTAATAGTGGAATGTATTCTCGAAGCTTACTGGTCATATGACTGAAATGTTGGAAGCAGCTTATGCCAAATTCCACAACTGGCAAACGAAACGAGTCAATCTGAAATTATGACCACAGGCCACCGCTCTGCTGGACTACTGTACATAGTAAAACAAGGTGATTCGTGAACTTTAGTTTTCTTGACTAGTTGCCTTTACTTCCTATTTGTAAAAGTTTTCTTGTACACTCCATTTATCTCGCTGAATATTTCCTTACCAGATAAATGGCAGTATGCATGGTCTGGAACATGTAGCACTAGGTGATGTCATGATCATAGTGATAGTTCCTTCGGCTATCTCGATACTGCATTACGTTTATACAAGTCAGTACCCATACTATTGCATTTTTATAATAAAGGTTATTAAAAATCGTAATGAACATGCATTTCTGAAAAAACGAATCAACAGCTTTTCATAAAATATTTTATGCCTTTCATAAAACCATTAAAATTGTGTTTTGGAAGTCAGTAATGTGTATATGGGCAGTCACAAGCCCTGAGCTGCCTTTTGGTAAACTGTACGTTTAGGATTTATTTGGGAAAAACGCCGTTATTTCAGAAATGATATGGAGAGCAGAAGGAATCTCTGTGAACGCCATGACAACTGGTGCTAGACTTTATCAGGTTGCACGCCCATGGGCTTAACAGTTTTACAAGTTTGTTATAGCATACAATGCTCAAGCTTGAACTTTTTGCAAAAGCAAGCTGTAGTGGTAGTGTCAAATGAGCTCACTTAAATTGTTCTGACTTTTTGAAAAGAATACGTCAAATGTGTAATAATGGTAGGCTCTGAACTTTAAAAATACTTAAGTTATGTTGTAAAATAATTGCCGTTATGTGCTATAACAATATCTATTTTCAATCTTTATTGGTGGTTTAGAAACTTATTATGCTTTAGTCCGTTGTGCACCTACAACTTTGAATTTTTAAGTGTCGCTGATAGTCACGAATTTGCCTTTTTATACGTTTGTTGTTTCTCCGCTCACAACATGGATTTGTGTGAGAAAACCAATGTTTCCACTCATTGGTTAACGAATCTGCAACTCGTAACGGTCTATAAAAAGAGGAATTATTCGGAAAATGGCAAAATCTTTCCTAATTTTATGGATATACTGCATTTTTAAATGTATGCAATGAATATGCAATGAATTTTTTCATCGAATGCTAGCTAGAATTTGCCAAATACATGTATACTGTGTTTTGACATAAAGAAGTTGCAAGATATGTGAAATCTAATGGTGGGGAAACTTGAAATTAATTGATCTGGTCTTCAGGTAGCTTGAAAACATTTATGGTTTTGTCACAAATCCTATCAAAGAAATAGACATTAAAGTAGCATTAATTAATTTCATGCATAGAGTAGGTAATTTAATTCTCTTATAAATAATTCCTGCATCTCAATGCATTACCATCAAGGATGTTCACTGTTTCATAAACATAATTTATAAACATCATGTTCTCTGAAATGTGTTCAACATCCAATTACAGATTTATTTCGAATAAGAAATACCGCTATAAAAGAAGGTTTTCAAAAATGAGATTAATTATGTATTAGCATAGTGGACCTGCTAAAAGCAACCATTGGAGGGAGAGTAAAGACAAATAAATATTGATCTTGCTTGATACAAGTATCTTAAATACTGTGCTGAAGCATTTATAAACAGTTTTCATTCTAGTGCAACTAATTCGAATCTTTGGTCAGCTATTTTGTGATTTTCCATTTGCTTGTTGGTAAATGCTGGGGCTGTTCCTCTAAAAATCAACCTTGACCAGGCCTTCTCACGAACCTTTCCCCCCAAGCCTTTTTTACCAGCTTTGAAAATGTTACAGATTCTAAAGGGATCACCTCGAGTAATATACTGTACATAATGTACGAAGTAACGCCAAAAAAAGGAGTTTCATAAGTGATGTTTATCTGTGCACTCATTTGCATGAGTTGTTGCCCTTTTGATTTAGGTTTGCAAAATTACTTTGCACACTTGTATGTTATTATTTCAAGGGTATGTCATCGTTTCAGCCATGGTATTATATGAATGATTACGAGTAGTGAGATAAACATCAAATCAATTTGATGTTTCTTATTACATGCTTTTCCACAACTTGATAATAAAAGTGAGTTTTGAATTTCCATCTTGTAAGTAATGACCAATTTTGCATGCATTTTAGAAGTTTCCTTTGAAAACAAACGTAATCTGCGTGGTAACCTGTTCACATAGATAGGAATTAAAAGTTAAAAATGAAACATGACTGGGCATGGTGTTTTAAGTAGATAATTAAGACTTTATCCAATTAGGTTAAATAATGCTGACATACATTTAAGAACACGTTGTTTTACAAAACAGGACTATGTGCACATCATGTTGCAGATTCAAATTAAGATGCATTATGCAATGCATAAATATTTTTAAAGAAATGGTTTTCACTGTTCATGATTGAAAATATGTTTAGGATAACGTCACCTCACTTATGTTACTTCGAACTTGTGCTTTGTAGCTGGCCGATTTCAGTGAGGTTCCTCGTGGCGAATTCCATATATTGGGTAGTAGTAACAAAGCAGATGCGATGCTAGTATCATTCTGGAATTCCATTTAGTAATTCTTCGGGTTTAGCAGTCGGATCGAGACCATGTGATTTCATCATTACAGCAAGGTCAAACAGATAGTCGAAACATTCACACCTGAATTGAATTAAGCATGTGATAAGATTACAGGATTTCTAAGGAGATATACAACATCGACCATATTTAGCCTAAAATGATTTAAAGGTCACAATCTGTTATACTTTACATACATGGCTTTAGTTTCTTTCCAGTTATCACCCCACACGTAGAAGCCATGTCGTCGCACCAAAACAGCACAACTTTCGGGATAGTCATCCATAGCTTGGGCCATGCGTTCCTAAATATTGCATAAAATGTGGACGAGCGTCATTAAGGAAAAAACTTCCAATACTCGAAATGTGGAAAATTAGTTATTCACTTTCAGATCCTTTTCCTCTGGTGTGTTTTCCACTATGGGCACCACTAGGTCTTCGTTGTAATAATAATTTCTCTTTAGTTTGTCGTTTTTAATGCCTTTGATCATCTCTTGGTGGGTTATTTTAAATTCTTTGCCAGGATAAAGTAATGTGACCATAACTGCTGCTTTTGAATGGCTGTGCATGACAGCCCCAGCTCCTGTAGTCGGCAAACGATTACGGTATAGACGTTGACGGAAGAAAACTAGTGAAAGGTTCTAAAAACAAATTCTAATTCTTACCTCGTTTAACATACGCATTCATAAATAAAGGAGTGCATTGACTTTTCTTTAACTTTTTCTCAGGTGGTGGACTGCCAATTTCATTTTCGGCAATATCTTGGATGAAGAGATCCTCTGGTTTAAGGCGCTCCTTTTGAACTCCGGAAGGAGCTATGTAAATTTCATCTCTTAGAAAGAGAATTGTTTCAATTTGTGCGTGAGTATATATACATTATATTGTGATAATTATCCGACTAAGAAATAATTTGTGAATGGCCTAACCCTCTTTTAATGCTTATCCCTCCGCCTGTCCCCGTCACCCATCCGTGCTTGTAGAAAACTCTGCATAGTTCAGGTATCAAATTGCACGGGTGTTCAGGATCTGAATGCTGGAAAAACACACAGCATAAAATGAGTCTGTTCAAGATATCACACTCTTGCATCAGTAATGACATAACTCAAAAATTTCCAATTCAATTCAACTCGGTACCCTATAATCAATAAATGAATACCGTGTGGTAGGGGGGTGTAGTCCATCAATCCAATTTAATTGGCAATTACCACCGCATTTCGATTGTCACCATTACCATTGTAAAATTGAGATGGCATGCAAAAAATAAGACCAGCAGTATGGATCTGAAGGCGCTCTGAGTTTAAAAATTCCATCCACCAAATTATAATTTCCTGAACAAGCAAATTTTTTGAAAAAAACACTCATACATTGAACCTGGTGACACATCTAGTAGCAGTACGTATGTCAAACGAAAAGATCTCTATATCTTCAGAAAATACAATGGTTCACGAAATACAACACATCTTGGAAACCAAATAGTTTCCACATGATTGGCATGTGTGTCACTTCGAAAACGCAGGTGTGATATTAGAAACAAAGTACAGATTTGCTTCTTCTGTAAATTTAAACATTCTGGGTTGTGTCATTACAGAAGGGGTGCAATATGCATATGCTGATAACTTTGCATTAGACAGCTTGGATAATCAGGCCCCTGAGCAGGACCTC
>JAQGAF010000562.1:0-47718 GCA_034687865.1 Kryphioiulus occultus | reverse complement strand
TCGTGAATAAAATAATTATCAACATAAATTGCTGATATTTCTGTCAATCATGCACTCAAGTAAGGTCCGCTGAATAATTGGTAAGTTAATTTTTTATTGATTTGCGTGTTTTTAAAAAACGTAGTATAAAATAAAAAGTAGCATAAGGATAACATGACAAATAACATGAAGAATTTAACTCTGAATTTAACTCCTTCACCGGCTTAACGGGAACATAGGTTAACTTTCATCAAAAGAGGTTGGCCTTCCTTTCTTATCTCAATAGGGTAATAAACTGACCTTATTTACAATCATGTTTATCTCACGAAGCATTAAATTCAATTCAGCAAAATATATCGGTTAACATGCATTTATTAAAATTGTAATTTAAGACAGGCATAAATTTTCAATACTGAAGGATATTGCTGCTTGCCTCAAATTTATGATGTCCAGTTTCTTTTCTCCACTGGCTATTAATTTTGTTGATGAGTCTAGGATTTCCTAATCCCCCTTGTTCGGTTATTATATTGCTTATAAAGAAAAATGGAATAAATTTACTGTAAGGATGAAATTTCATTTCAGTGCTTTAATGCTATTCAATAAAGACAATATCTATGAAGACAGCATTTCGTCGTGGGTTCTGCATGGCGCATAAAAACAATTTCGATAATTCTCTGCAGCAGTTTCACTTAACAAAAGATGAGATATTGTTCGACGTACTACTATTGTAAATACACCGATTTATTACTGCGACAATACAGATGGGATCGTTTTTACAGTTTAGCTTTTGCATGTTGATATTTTCTGTTTTTCTGCTTTCTTTTGATATATGTACTAATACTCAATTACTTTTACTTCATTGGCTGCATTTTGACTCAGTACCCTGCTGTCAGCAAGGATATGCCATGGGTTAGGGGGTTACTTCAAGCGAATTTAAAAGCGGTTTTACTAATTCGTAGGTCACTTAATTTTACGCTCAGATGAATTTTTCTATATTTGGACTTACATTTTTTCGATTTTTTATATTGCGGAAAACATTGCAATCCTCAGTGGAGGTACAGGTACATCACATCAGCGTAATAACATTGCAAAGGGTCTGCAGTAATGTTTCATTTTTTGCTGAAAATTTGATACTCGCTTGAAAAAACAGGCTTCGGTGAAAGCAGTGCATATCTGCAGACCGTGAGATGCATAATAGGTCGATATCAAGTATTCTTTTCATTTGTTCTTGAACCTTATAGGGCGAGGTAATTTTGTAAAACTAAGATAAATGAGCATTTTCTGAAGAGAGGAAATTGAGCGGAATTCGCCAAGTTCGACGAGCTTCTTAGTTGTCACCCAGGGAAATTAAGACATGATTAGTTAATATAACCTGTAACATTATATGGTTTCAAATTAAAGCAGTCTCGCCCATATATCGAACAGATTGATTAGTTGCATATAACAATTTATAATAATTCACAAATTATTTATGTTAATTGTTAGAAATTGTTAGGTGCAACTGTTTTTCAGAAAATAGTTACCACATCATGTTTTAATACTGGCCATGTTTAGGCTGCTATTTATTTTTCGTAACAATACATAAATAGTTCAATGAACGTGTTGTAAAATTGCAAGGACTTGTCAGAAAATCGAGCTCCAATTTTCGACGAATAAATGACCACAGCATCAGGATATACTGTACATGTATTCACTAAAATTAGCGTTTGATTTTCTGACAAGTGCTTGCAATATGACAACACGTTTATACATATCATGCTTATTGAACTATTTAGGCAGTGTTGAATTTTGTGCAGAATTAAGATAAAAAATAATCGACAGGTATGTCGCGTCTCCGCTTCAGTATTGACACAACTCAAAACATGTCAAATGTCAGGAGAAGCAAGTCTGTAACTCGTTTTTCCATAGAGCACCAATGTTTCAGAAACTATGGGTTCCATGATGAGTATTTTTAGGGAGATATATCATTTTGCTTGACGTAATACCACCACTACCTTAAACCGGAAATTGGTACTTTTTGTTATGCCACTACTGAAGTGGGGTTGCGATATGGTTTCAGAAATTGCTTCTAACAATTGTGGCATGGACGAGTCCAGCCATAACATACGGTAAATTGTCCATCATTTTGTTTTATTCCACGTATGTTATACTACATATATACGGTGTAGGAAACTTTTGTTATTAATCTTCTTTTTTTAAAAATTGTGGCACATTTTGATCTGCTTCATTTCACTGCGGATTTTTGCGACGTATAGAATATGCATAAACCTTGGGCTATAGCTAGCTATAGCCATCTTTTCTGGGCATTTTGTTTCCTTGGCAGCCACGTCCACCGTGGTGATGTGTACGTAGACGTAAATATCGTGTTTATCCCTCTGTATACGACCGTTCGCGATGCCGTTATATGTCATCGGGACAAGATTGAAGATCTTTTCGTTCGCTACCTGAGAGATTATTTTTGGGTCTTTGTACATAATATTGCATTCCTGGCAATCGATTGCTGCCTGCATCACTCGAGACCTCTCCTATTTCAAAATAGTGCGGACCTTGAGGAAGCTGATTAACCTAGTCAAACCTCATTTCTTGGGCATACACTAGAGATTCGAAATTCCAAGTTGGGCAGTTTACATTAATTATTTCTGGCAGCTTACATGTACATATACGTTTTTTATGTAGACCACTACTTTAGCACGAGAATTAAATTCGGGTCGCTGGCGTGTTTTCTTCAATAATACCGCAAATTTAGGATGTAGCATTTTTTTGACAGTTTTGCAAAATATGAGATGGGAGGAGGCTAACTTTTGGAATGATTAATTGGTCAACAAAATTATTTATTAAAGTTGTTTCACACTACGATTTTTCCGAATAGCTATCTGTTAGGGATTTGGTGGTGTTATTAATTAATTAGGGCGATGGGTATAGTTAATGATAATCTAATTACAATTTGTTCAATAGCTGGATTACGTTGCAAGACAAGCTGGTTTAATCTGCAAGTCTAACTATTATTAATGCATTGGCAGTCTTAGTGTGGCTCATGGGTATTGCAAATGTAATGAAATCTACTGTAAGTTATAACATCCCGCTACACAATTTGTTTTCATCAACTAATTTCTGGAATTTAGGGTTAGGTCAGGGGTGAAGGAATAATGATGATTGCAAATGTAATGAAATGTAAGTTATAACATCGCGCTACACAATTTGTCTTCAATTAATTTATGGAATTAAGGGTTAGGTAAGAGGTGAAGGAATAATAAGGATTAAAGGTATACAGTAGTTAGTAAGAAGATCAGGGATACTTGAGATGAGATAGGTACATGTTAAACATAACTTTCTCTCTAATTGCGTTTGTGTCTTACTTCTATTATAATCATTAAGCCATGTTTTAAGGCTTGCAAAACAATTTAAAACGAAGATTATTGACTAGAAAGTAAATGATGTTTAATTCAATTTCATAATTACGACGTTTTCGATAAAGCTGAAAAATTGGCTTTTTAAATAAACAGATAAACGTTCCAGGTTTATTAAATTATGCATATAGAATTCAGGATAATATCCCCAAAAAACCTTCTACCTATGCAAATAAACAAAGGTTGATGCGTGATAATGATGGCTAATCTGTAACAAAAACTGATTCTGTAAGTAATACTTTATGTATGGAATTTATAAGTTGAATTTTTTAAACACTTCTAATCTGAAATATTGTTAATAATACACCCAACTAAACAACTCCGTTAGGGCCTACATGTATGTTTAAAATGCATGGCGTCTCAGATTAACGTTTAAAGCAAACTTACTGTATGTAAATCACTCTTGGACTAGGTATACTGCATTATACCCTTTAAAACGAGTCATGTTATTTCGTCTATACATGTATCTGCGAAATTCTGTGAAATTTTGTTGGCGCCCTTTCCCAGCCGTTTTATTTCTTAACTCTTCTGGAATAATTCTACTTGGCATCAGCAACCGCATGTACACTGTACACTGTAAATATATTTTATGTTGCGAAGGTTTTCATACACATTAGTATTCATTTTTTGATAATTCAGCATCCTCATACTCAAAACTTCGTTTTCAATTGGAATAACTTGTGGCACTCGTTAAAAAAACTGCGGATTTTTTATGCTTGAATTAGTATTCCTCTCAGAAATGTTCGCATTCGTGTTAAATATTCAACTATGCAGCTCGTTTTACATACGCGGAATGCCTTAATTGTGCAGCAAGCAGAACTAGGGCCTGATTTATCATCGAAATGCAACTTTGGCCTGAACACGGAAGCGATCAAACCTGACGTGCTCGACCATCGATGAATTTCAGTCAAAAGTTTGAAACCTTTCTAATGCTGTTTTCTCATCCGTCACTTTGCCCACAGTGGTGAATCCAATTTCCTGTTCACATATTATAATCATAAATTTTCGCGATTTGGCGAAATTGTGAGGTGCGTCGTGCACGTTGCTGGAACCAGACTAAAATTGGCGAGAATGGCGCAAATGCGTAATGATGTTATTCACCGTGCAACTAAAATGATCATTAGTTGCGGCACGCATTCCATTAATATTTAAACCTAATGAGTTTTCAGCGTAATGCGATGGCCTCCAAAAATGTCGATAAAACGCTGGCACGTAAGACTGCGATTAGTCTGACGTTTAGTTTTGAAATTAATTGTTCATATAATGCGAGTACGTATGGCGTGTATTTCACATGTTTAGTATGCCACACCAGCTGTAGGAGGAACAGGTTAGTGTTGAATGCATTCACCATGATTGGTTTCCATGACCCGGAAAACCTTTGGAAGTCAGGGAATTTTACGAGCGATTGGAAAAGTCAGGATTGTATGCAAGATTATTAATATTCTTGTGCTCGAATTATCCATTCTGTTGATATGAATGCCAAAACCAGTGATAGGGATTTCTCTTAACTTGGTTTCACTTTTCACAATATAGACCCTGCTGCTGCCCTGCTATAGACACAATGAAAAAATAGGCTTCTCCTAATTGCTCGTTGGTTGGAAGTGATTGCCCACGTTTGGATGCAGCTTAATGAAAATATTGCATCGTTAGATTTTTTTGGGGGTTAGGATAATCTAGATTTTTTCAGGTCAGGATGTAATCAAAAAAATAATAAGAACACAACAAAATGAGAGAAAATCTTAGAAAGGATAAACTGCGACAGCCAGTGCTGGTGTCGTTCTTGTCTACTTGACAACTAGTTGAACTTGAAATATACATAATTTGTGTGCATTTGGAGCAGACACTATATTGTTGTATGTCTTTTTTTTCATATTTGCGATGCAGTGTTTCTCAGACAAATCCATTGCATGTTTTAGTTTTCATGATAAGTTCCAATTTTGGCTTGCTCTTTATTTCACTTGTACCCAATAGATGATAAAATGCATTTAAGCATAGTTAAATTTCTATCAATTCTATTTTAAGAAACAAATTATATTATTTTTTACTATTTCTGCAATATGTGAATTTATGCATGATTTCAGGTTTCAAATATTGCTTTGATTAATTGAAAAGCAACGTAACAGGTATTACTTCAAAAAATCCTGGCTAAATGTAGTCTTTAATAAACAATTTTAATACGGTTGAATATTTTAATTAGGACGTTCCTAGAGATAGGCATTTTGATGTGAATACCAAGTGTAACAATAAAAAGTGTGCAGTTCTTATTGGTCATGGAAAAATTGGAAAAGGTCATGGAAAAACCTGGAACGTCAGGGAATTTTATTTTAAAAATGTTGTTGGAACCCTGTTTGATCTCTCCACTTGTGACATTAATGTTCCCATGTTCCTGTTTCTGTTTAAGTGATATCGTTGCCTTACTAGGAACGTGCATTAAATTGCACATGTAGGCCCGAGGAGATTTATTCGTAAAGCAAGCAATTATTATGCTTCGGTACCAGTTCCAATATGTTGTTGCAAACCCATATTGTCTAAGAATAAATAGCGACAATGAAGATCCCGTTTTCCGAAGATGAATTTGGTTTTAGGCGAAATGCGCTTCTTGTTTGCACTGATTTTAAAATCGATTTCATGGATGAAACTTAGCTAAGGCCTGGAAATGAGCGCCCCTGGGGCCGCATAAAGTTGCTGTAAAACATTAGTATTGCACGGAATGGCTAATAGATAATATTAATCGGGTTTAAATCTAGTTATGGACACCTGCTGTGGAGCCATAAGCCTGCTGACCCATTCATTTTATGCTAATGACGGATGAATGAGAGGATTTTGTGTTATTTAATACTGGCGCACCCGGCGGGGAATTTCCCTCTTATGGAATGAAACGCTGCACATGGGGACTGGCGTTGTCATGGCGACAACCATCGCGATGCATTGAAGCAAAGTTTTCGTACTGTTTCGGAACTTCCCTGCGGATGTTTATGGTTTTCAGTGAGATTCTTTAAATAATTTGGTCTCTGAAGGTAATTTAGTTATTGGACATGGCGAAGGCTTTTGCCGCTTTATAAACGACCATTTTTCGATGCAGTATCTTCGGACTGTTCAGAACTTCCCTGCGGATGTTTGTTTTCGGAAAGTTTTCTCAAGTAATTTGATATCTGAAGGAAATTTCGATATTAACCATTTTGAACTCATGTTTTTTCTTAAATCATCTTGTGCATAGGCGTTGTTTATTATCCATCCTCTGAACATCCTTTCCGCATCTGGGTCATTTAAAAATGACAGTATTTAACGAACAAGGGTTCCCAATGATCTTGGAATCGTTGGAAAGTAAGGGAATTTGTACTGAGTAATTAACAAACAAGGATTCCCACAAAACCTTGGACTCCTTGCAAGCCTTGGAATGTCAGGGGATTTGAAGTGAGTCGAAAACCTGTGAAGGACAAGGAAACTTTTATTTTTTATAACAAGTCAGGAGAGTTCCTAACTTTTAATTGTAATTTATATCCAGAATATGTATTTCGCTTATAACGTGTACTTTATTTTTTAGGTGAAGCTGCATCTGAGCATTTGTGTACTCTTAATTAAAAATCCAAATTAAAAAGTACATTCCTTGATATCTTGACGTTGAGTGATTCCTGTATTATACAAATTCAGTAATTATATAGAAGCCATATTGTTTGAAACCCTAGCTTATATTCAACAGCATGTTATTTTTATTTTATTTTAGTAGAAGGGACAACTCTAAAGGTAAGGGGGAAATAAAAAACGTAACCTGGGAAACCATGGAAAGTCTGGGGATTTTATTATATTAAAGCTCTTCGAGCCCTGCAAACTCATGTGACATTCCTTTAGGCATTACCATTAGAATGTGCTTTGTTTCTATTCATTTGTTCAGTATAATCCTTTCATCAGCGTATTATTAATAGTACAATCCACTAAATCGGATTTGGGCCACCTGCTCGTCCGCAGCACTGTTGCCCATATTAATAAATGAAGTTTGTCATCAAATCTTGACTAACTGTTGTTATTGGATTGGCGTTCATTTCTGTTATTGCGTGCACGTTGTGTTCTTATCAGTGCCAATTCGTGATGAGTTTGTTGCAATGCGTAAAGGAAGTTAGTCCAATGAGGATTAATTGATCGTAAACGTCCATCAAAGCACTTCTTGACGGCAATAATGGGATATTTCTTACCACTGATCAACTCTTATTATCATCCATCTTAATACCACGTGAAAATGGACGAGCTTTACTGTAGTGAGCACACGGTGCCAAGACAGGTTTAAGAATGACGCAATTCTTATGCTCCAGTTCCGTTGCCATATCGCGGTCATTTCCATGGTGGACTTGCACCTGGCGACAATAAAACGTATTAGGCTTAGAAATAAATGGCATTCTTCTTGTTTTTTTGTGAGGCATTTTAAAGGATCATAAAGTATTTCTTTTCATCCGAGGTTGAGATAAGGGTTGCCTAAAATAGCTCTTTTTCAAGGATGTGCCTGCCCGTAACTCGTATCAATTTAATGACCCAAAACTACATGTCCGTATTCATTTCAAGGAGCTCATCATCTATCTTACTAATAAAACCCAAAACTTTACGAAAATTTATCGAAAGCAGAGTTGGAACGATGATGGCTTCATGCTTAATGAATTGTTTATTGCATTAAATGTTCATGTATTGCTAGTTAAAAAAATCAATGACAGCCCTTGACAAATGATTGTTGAATCTACATTTAAAATTTCATTGGAGTCTTTATAATGTAAGTGTTCAGGTCGTGCTTGATTCAATTTTTTTTAACTCTGTACTCTGGTTGACGTTTTGAACCTCGTCTCCTTGTTTTTATTCATGTATACGCCATATTTTAATTTCTGATGAAAACCATAATAGCATTCGCCCTAATTGAAATTCTGGCAAGTTCTATCTCCAATTTTGCTCCTAAATTCGTGCATTTTATTAAACATGTCATTTTCAAGGCAATTGTTATTATAATGAATTTTCACCTTAAAACACTCAATAGTCACACTTCATAAGAATATTTAACAATATGAAGAATCCTAGCAATTTATTCAGGGAAACAATATTGCCCTGCAGCTGTCGACTACAAGTAAATCCGCTCTATAATGCCGGTAGAAGGCAGACTGAAAAAGCCCCCTCTTAACCTGACACCTACAGTACAGTACTGTACAACACCTAACTCAACTGAAATGCTACTTTGTTACCAACACAATAACTTTCACACTGTAAAAAGTAATGATTGCACCCTTCAAATGAGTTAAAGTACAGTAAATACAGAAATCATTTGTTGTTTAAACAAGCCAAAATGCGTATCGATCAGAGAATTGTGGAAGTGAAGTTTGTAATGGCAAGGGTGTATCGGAATACCTGTATTTTCGGAAATGCACCGTTCCCATGTTATGACCCAGAAAGCATATTAATGGAATGCCCACGTGTGTGTTCAAGGAGATGTTCACGGACATGTATTCATGTTGTTCAATGTGTTCACTGCACTGTTTAAATGTGCTTTCTGGGACATAACATGGGAATTGCGCATTTCCGAACATACGTTATATTTCGGAGAAACATGTTCCAATGTCAGCCCTCAAGGTTTGTAAAGGATATTCCGATACACCCTGTAGATATGCTAGGTTTGGCCTAGTTGGCCGGGTTGTCACGAGGCTATCAGTCGAATTCTTCCTTTTTCGACTTTTCCAAGTGAACGATTCGAGGGTGCGTCGATTTCCTTGAAATCGCTTATTTCTGATGACGAAAATACATTTGTGACACGCGACAAAGACGTTGGTTTCCCAATGCTTTTCAATTATTGCATGCTGGATAGGTCTCCCTGACGACCATTTATTAGCGCCATAGAGACAGTGCAGCACTTTTCATTAGCCACGGCTCCTTGGAGCTTAGGAATCCGTGAATTCCGTCACACTTAATATCGCCACATCCTCGCATAATTCTGAGTTATTTTCCAAAAGTGAATATGGGTTTTAATTGATTGCATCAAGGGGGACTGATTCATCCCATTCGGCGTTAACTCTATGCCACCGAGTTTGTAATTAATATTTTTTTGTCCCGCTACGACATGCAATGGCAATATGAATGACTAAACGAATAATGTAAAAATGTAATAATTACTCGGTTTATATGCATGGAATTCCGTGATAAATCATAATATTGCTAAGCAACGCCATTCACGTGCCATCGCATAGTGTGCGGCGCTCCCTAATTCGCTTGGCTGTAAGCAATTTACGGGGAAAAACCAATGACACTTATGAATTATAGGCGACATCGATTCGATTATACGGGTCTCGAGGTTTTCCACAAACCTGAGCAAAAAAAGTTTGAAAGACACGGGAAGGCTGTTTAACATGCATGCACTTCGTCGATTTTGCACGCAGTTTAGGCGCACGAATGAATTTTCGAAAAAAAGGCTTGGAAAGTTGTCGAATTTACATTGAGATCTCTGGATAATTGACCTCTATTTTCACAGCTTCGTTACATTTTTTATGCATAATGCAATGATGAAACTAATATTTTTGGTTTTGATGTCTTTGCAGCCAATTTCGTGTATATTGGTCTAGCTTTCAATACGTACATGTATAAACGTTTAAGGAACTTATTGAAATAATTGATGAAAATGTAGGAAATAAGAGATCTTCCTTATTTTTCTTAAATGATCAGATTTCAATGATGGTAGCTGCACGATTGCACGTATCGGAATCTTTACCTAAACGAGTTAAATTCCGTGTTTGGTTCATTCGTGTTATATTGACACTCGTTATGTATTTTGCGACAATAGTTGCAGCAGAATAGAACTTTATTGCTACAATCTTAATAGATCGGAATTAATTGAAATTAATTTGCGTGAAATCTGTGTTTGCTAGCCATAGGCACAGGATACTACGCGAATAAACATAGCGTTATGGAGAATAAAAAAGAATATCATCGAGTCTTCGATTTTGCACGCAGTTTACTTGTAGACGCACGAATGAATTTTCGAAAAAACTTCTTGGACATTTGTCGAGTTTACATTGAGATCTGTGGAGAATTTACTTCAAATATTCACAGCCTCATTTCATTTTTATGTATGATGAAATAATGGAATTAATATTTTTGGTTTTGGCTGCTTTTGCATCCAATTTCGTGTATGGTATATAGCTATCAATATAAAATCTATAAAACGTACATGTATAAGCTTTTAAGGAACTTATTGAATTAAATGATGGAAATGGATGAAATAAGATATCTTCCACATTTTTTCTTAAATGATTAGCTTTCATAGACAGGCAGCTGCATGATTGCACGTCTCGCAATCTTTGTTTAAACGAGTTAAATTCGGTGTATGGTTCTTTCGTTGTATATTGACACCCGTCATGTATTTGCGACAATTTGAAGCGAAATAGAACTTTCCTACTATAAGCTTAATAGATTGGAATTAATTACAATTAATTTGCGTAAAATTTGTGTTTTCTGGCCGTAGCTGCATGTACTGCGCTAATAAACATAACGTTATAGATAATAAATAGGAATATCATAAATATTTTCAGTGCTATATTTTAATATTTATAATATTTATACATGTATATGCGCATTTAATTACGTATTGCACACTAACAAATTAGGGAGTAAACATGTTTTGCATCAGTGTCCCTTGACGGGTAAGGGATTTCAGTTTATTATTTGACGGTATAAGTTGACTATTTTTGGAAATTAATACCTAGATCCCCACAACAATTGATGACGTGAACCGTATAACTAGTGCGGTTTCATTGCTTGCTGATTTCTCTGAATCTAAGGAAAATTATAGTTATACATAGACATTAGCGTAAAAAATTGCAGTAAAATGTCTTTCATACATGTTACACAATACAAGACCATTATGTTCATCATTTTGATGTTATTTGCTTGTTTGCAATACGTCAACTTCCTAAAATAGTTCGACAGTCTTTCGAACAACAATTGCTTCCCATTTGTTTGTCGTTGCTGCAAAGTGAATTTTGACCCGCATTTGGTTGTTTGTTAAGCTCGCTTGTTTCGTAGTTCGTGTTCGATTTTCAGCTTGTCCTACTACAGTAGTACATGCTTTTAAACTTCTAGTCGTTTTTATTAGATTCTCGGAAACGTCGGTGTTGACGAGAATCCTTAATGCTCATTCGCTAATTCTTTCTTCGGTCCTGTTTATTGTGTCTTTGGCGAAGTATAATAGGATGGATTAAATGTGTTGACAACACACTTTTTCACCGTGCATGCATGTTTAATCAGTTGATTACCGTAAATCCTACTGATCGTCTCCTACTGACGTTTGCAAAGTCCTGCAATAAAGGAAGTTGTTATACAAAGGAATTTCGAATAGACCGTCCTCCTTCCTGTCAATTTGGCTGCCTTTTTCTCTCCAACAGGCTTACGTTAGTCTTAATGCTTTGGTATTTACGTTGATATACCACTGATACCACCGCCATATCCCTTAATTCCTTTCAATTTCCCTCTCGCTCATCCCCTGCCCTTGCAGCTATCTCCACCTTCCTTTCTTACCTGATTCTTGCCAACGTTGTTTTGTAACCATGACGACTCCTTACTCCAACTTGACTACTGTAACTTCAATTTTCCATATGAATACAAAAGATGCACTTATGTAAGTTATGCACTTGATTTCCAATCCTCACTCGCCTTCTCCTTCTTCGATTCTTTTTCATCCTCTCCATCCTCTACGCGTCCCCACATCTCCTCTCCCCTCTTTTCTTCGTGTACTTAAATCTTCACTATTTCCTTAGACTTTCTTATTCCCCGAAGCCCAAAAGAAGACTCGCTTCTTTCCAGTAATCCTTGGCGTTTTATTTACATGAAAGCAATGCTACAACTGAGCTTCGAAATTATAAGGATAATATTTCATATCGCATTTTCCTGCGCTTTCTCATCTTTTCTTTAAGTACGTGTACATCCTAAATAAAATGTCAAGAATTCATGTAAGAAAGACATTTTTTTAATATTGCTAATCCTATGACAATTTCAATAGATATTTTCATTTTCATTTAGGACGAGCAACCTTAAGCTTACACGATAAGCGCTTTTCTTCATCTGCTTTTCCTCCAATGATTTGATGTTATTTTTAACAATATCAGATAATATTGCCAGTGATTAGGTTACTTATCTAACATTTTATCGTAGCCACGGCATTGAAATTCAATGGGTTTTTATATTTTCTTTGAGTTACGTCGATAAGGACGCCGCTATTCAAAGCCATTCGTTATTTGTATCTGTCCTAGCCTTCGAATTGGAATTGTTGGCCTTCAGTGATTACAAAATATAAACAATTATATGTAAAAGTTTGTCATTGAAGCAAACTGTGATGTAATTACATGTACAGTATATCATTGTGCTCTGCTATTTTTCATCTGCAATGCTATCACAGGATCCTTGTCTTTTATGTTGATATTCAATAATTTCGATGCACATTGAAGATCTTAATAACTGTATTTACCGAGTTTGTGAATTGCCTCGTTAGCAAAAAATCCTTTCATAATTTGGCATTATAACTATAGGTCGCATTTTAAGGGCTGCCGAATTTAAAGATATCAGACATAAATATTTAGTTGACTTTTGGTGTAGTCTTTTAACTCGGCATTCGTTTCAGTTCAAGGGTACATATAGGGAATAAAACGTAGCCGGCATCTTGCTGATGTATTTACACACTAATTTTTTATATTTGCTCAAGATTCTTTCTTGTTGTATGTACGGTATACGACATTGTGCAGCTCAACATTTTGCTTCCATACGTCTCTTTCTATGCCTTACATTGTTATCTTGACACATGGTTTTGTTTAGCTAAATATACAGGGTTGCCACCGACCTGCAAAGTCAGTCAAAGTTAGGAAATGTCAGGCAAACAGAAAGGTCAGGCAAAGTCAGGCAAAATGTGAAGATAGGGCGACACATAGGCCCACTGCCCAGTTTTATACAGTATTCAAATGTGTAGCTAACCAACCAGTCCTAGATGCTGTGATACGGCATTTATTGAGGAGTGGACAGAGTTTACGGTGTTAAACGTGTAAATGGTCGGTTTCATTTTTTCGTAAATTTCTGTTGCTATGGGATTATTGAGTATTAAGTTGAGTAACAAAAGTTCCATTTTAGATCACGCAAAGTCAGTAAATGATGTTGATTTCGTCAGGCAAAATTTCAAATTATTTTGATAAAAGTCAGGCAAAGTCAGTCAAGACAGTTTCGGGAAAATGATCGCAACCCTGAATATGGTAGTATTGTATGCAATTCATCTTATAAACCTGCAGTTTGAGTAATACGTATACTTTATACACTATTGCGCATGGCTTCAGAAAAATATTAATATAAATCTTGCAGTGAATGACGTTTAACGTTTCCAGAGTTTACATATCATGTTGGAGGTGGATTTCTTAAGGGACACTTGCTAATTAATCGAAATAACGCAATGCTTATATCGTTTGCTTTCAAGTTTCTTTAAGATTTTAATTGCATTTCTAAGACCATATTTTGATACTGTACTGCAGTTAAGGAGCGGTGATACGTTATCTGGATGGCTTTGAATTAAGACGTGCGCCCCACGATCTTAGTTATACTTCAAACCTAATAACTAGAGAAATATCAGAAAATCTTTCCCATATATATGCATGCTCACTTTATCCACTTGCATGCATCATAACGTTGTGTTGTGTGCTTGTAGAGAGCCCATGAATCCTTTAATAGGCTTTCTTCTAATAGCAGCTAGCGCCCCAAAAGATTTAAGTACGTGGAATAATAATAAAAATGGCATCTTATTGTTTTTCGTGTGCAATCACCCGCCAGGGACTCCCACTTAGCTAATAACAAATAGCAGTAGCTAGGCCGCCAATCATTAACATAAAGTGCTCGTATTATGTAACGAGTTAATTTATCTTCATGTGAATTATAAGCGTTTCCAAGTTTCAAAGTTTGTTGGGAACTGGAATAGTTTATATGAAAATCGATTAAACCCCTTCATGGGAATTTTTTATCCTGCATGGTTCATATACTGTAGTAGACTAGAATAGACCTCAATGGGAATGCAGAAATGGAACACTTGCGCCTTAAGATGTTCCATAATTTGCCATTTTTAGCTTGGGAGCAAACAGGAAGCTTGAGGTCTGAAACGAATTAATATCAGTTAATTGAAACGACTAAAAAATAAAAGGGAATGTGTCTGCAAAATTCAATTTAGGTTCACATGGTTATAAAGGCCACAAAATGCATGTTCTAAAAATGGGTGCTGGTGTCATAATAATACCTTAGATGATTTCTATTACATTCTCATTAAAGAAATGGACGTGCTTTCTTTCAAATTTGACAACCTTTTTTAATATTTTAGAGTACATCTAATCAAGTTAATGTTTTACACTGTACTAGTTGTTTAGCAGAGGAAAAAATATATAATAAACCGTTATTCCGTCTCAACTAAATTATTTATCGAAGGCGCTGTCGTAGCAGTGACATACTCTGATGGCTACTTTAGTATGCTATGCAATCTAAAAAATATTACAGTAGGTAGACCATGTTTTCCAGCGAAGTGTCCCACAATTTGAAAACTGTCTATTCGATTAATGTTTAATTTACGTTTTCTGACAAGTTAAGAATATTCCTTTTCTCTCGTAGAACCATGTAGAGACCTTTATCAACCTAGTGAACATACTTGTATTTGGTTCATCTTTAAACCATTTTCTTTTAAAATTTCTATAACCGTTAAATTAGCATTTAAAATCATTCAAAAGCATTCTGAACTTGGGAAATTGAACGAATTAATGTAATGACAGTTATCCAAGCAATACCCATAGCATTTCAATTATTATAATTTTGAAATGAACAAGTTTTCTGGGTTTTCATTTAAAACTTACATTTCCTGGCCGAGAACATTAACATTCTGTATTATCGGAATATGATTAGTAGGACAATTTTATAAATTCATTGTGATCTAACCTGCTGTGCAAAACTTACTTTATGGACTTGTGCCCGGAAATTATACTTTATTTTTTAACTTATTTTAATATCCCCTTGTAACGCTTCCGAAGGGAACCAGGGCTCCGCACATTACCATAAACGATTAATTTTTGGACTTTGAAAATGTGATGGGGCGAAACCAAGTGCGATAAAAATAATTGCTTCAGTATTCTAATTATTTAATGTCACATTTTGAATACACCTGGAACTCATGTTTTCAATTCTTTCCACAAACGGTACATTTGAAGTGATTGCATTTGAATTATTAACACGGAATGGCCTCATAAATGTATGTTTTCGAATAAATTGTTTATGTATAACGGCAAAGTAGATTAAAAGGGAAATGGGTCTATCTTTTAATTAAATTGGAATGCTTTTTGGATGATCGCTGCTTTTCATCACAGCTCTTAATGGAACTCATTAGCACTCGTTAGATTATATGGTCAATTTAAATTTGGCGAAGCTACGACGCAGCTCACTTTTTAGAACGTCCTGAAAAATATAATTCTTGACATTTCGTGTAGAGATGGCTGCTTGTGTTTATTTCCATATATACTGTAACTGTGTGGATACAATTCTATGCAGCTCGAAGCGTTGGCATATGTGAATTTGATGTCAGTTCTGTCAATGGGAGGGGGTGAGTGGGTGAGCAATTTAAGCTAATTCCTGGATGAATAATGAGATTTAGCACTCGTATTTTTGTGACTTTTTCCGCGACTAAATTAAATCGCTCGTCAGAATCTCTAAAAGGACTGTCATCAAAAGGATGAAGCCTATTCAATGGAGATTTGTTTAACATTTCAAATTGAAGCGACAAAGCGGGCGTTTAGGTGTCATGGTTCTGTGTATAGCGCGCCTAGATTAGCCCTTCACCCTTGCTAAATCTTGTCACAACGCTGCTGCGTTATTTCAGCGATTTTATGCCGTGCAGTGGTTATCGCTGTGCCCATTATCGTTTGCATCAGAGTAACATCACGTTATTGTTATTTGTCTGTGACGTCATGTTATTGACCGTCGGATTAATTTGTTACGTTAGTTTAGGTTAAACAAAAGAAGTCAGAGTAGCAAACCATACATACAACGCTGTACCTAAACATTGCCATCTTAAATGGGCAACACAGTCTAGGTTACCGCATGTAAGCTTAGTTTCAGTTTTTGGGTTGAAATAAGAGTATAGGGTACATGTTTGTTTAATTTGTTTATGCCAGTTTTCAAACAGTTTTAATGATAGACACTCAAAGTATTATTAATTTAGAAAACTAATAGTTTCATATTACCATTGTCTGGAATACAGTACAGTATATCGTGCCTGCAGAATACACGTGTACTACAAATACCCGTCGGATTAGTTTGTTAGGTTAGTTTAGGTATAAAAAAAGCTAGACTAACCCCTGGAAGATGGCAAACAATGCATACGATTTTGTACCTAAGAATTGCCATCTTAAAGGGACAGCACAGTTTAGGTTAGCACATGTAGTTTCAGTTTCTGGGTTGAAATAAGAGTACAGTATAAGTTTTATTTTACTCAAACAGTTGTAATGATAAACTATCAAAACTTAATTTATTTGGAAAACTATTAGTTTGTTAATAACATTGTCTGGAATACATTACAGTACATCGTGTCGGCAGAGTACATGTATACTACAAATACCTGTACAAGCAAGTGAAGCTTGGAACCTATATGACCATTTATATTGTCATCATTATTCAATATTTGGTGATAAATTCTGTTTACGAATCGTGCGCTTCAAATTTTGCTTGAAGTCATTATGCTTTTATTGACTTCTACAAGACCGCATTTTTGGTATAAAGTTAATCTAAATAAGGGTGTCTGACGGTCATGGAAACGTTATGAAATTTATATTAGGGTCATTGCATTATTGCTTTTCATTGATTCACAAAATAAGCATTTGGGTTAAAATTCATCATTTGTCTTGCGGTTTCATGTCATCAGTGTGGTAGCCCTCTACCACACTATTTAGTGATGACGAAAATCTTTAATCACCCCATATTCACATAGGCGTTGAAAATTTTTGAAATTATGAAAACGTCATTGAAACGTCGTGGAATTTGCAATGCCAAATCCAGTAGACACCCTGTAAATGTACATGTGCAGATCTGGTTGGTACTATTGTCATGTGCTCTTGACAATGACTAGGTATGAATTACCGAATCGTAAAGCATGCGTCATCTGTAGCCAATTTTTTATTTTTGAAGATATGCAAACTCTTTAATTATGAACCATTAACCTCAAATTATTTCCTACGCTTTGTGTTTGCTGTTTTTGGGTTGGTTCAGTGGTTAGGCATTTTCAATATCACACCATGCTCCGATTTTGATCATCCTCAAGTTGCAATTTTTATTCTTTAACTAATTCAACCTGCATTGGATTTATTTACTCAATAGCCGTTCTGCGAGTTGCGGCGGTCCGAGTGTAAAATTGACGGCCCACGTCCGCCACGTTGACAACCGTCGTGATTATCGATTTTGACGCCATTATTCCTTTAACGCTTATCAACATTCAACATAAGCGCAAGCATGTATAATTTGCAGAGCTTATTGACGAATTAAGGAAACGTGCTATTCCTTCGTTTTGCGTTGTGCTCTCACCCCAAATATAGAGAATAAACTCCGGTAAATTTCTGGAAATAGAACTATTTTTTGACCCCAGGGCAGGAAAGGGGTGTGGCTTTCCCTTACATCTGCTAAGGACTATGCTTACCAACATTTGGAGAAAAAAATATTGGACCAAAACATCTGGCACGGCGGATTCAGAGATCAAGCCCATGACAACTTCAAAACTAGCAGTACCACACCCGAAATCTCTCTATCTTCCGCTTTTTCATTTTGTTCCCTAATAATCTGATCAGGTAACTGGTTTATCATTAGCCTTCCACCTGGACTAGTGCCAGAATAATGCGAAGTTGAATCTGCAACCTGAGGGGATATTCAGGGAATCCACACCCAAAAGAAGTTCTGGTAGGGTGAACTGCACGATAATGGTGCCGTATTTCACGGTGGATTTGTGGCTGCAGGGTCCATTGGCAATGCCCCACCCTGAGCAAAAGGCTAATGCAATCATGGCCGGGTATTAACAAGGTTAGGTGGAGGCTATTCCATCGTTGCTTTTTTTCCAATAACTTTGCATGAGAGTTTGACGATCCCAACAACAAAGTCCATATCTGAGACTTTATGGGCTTGCAGGTGGGAGTAGCTGCAGATCCCGTCTTGGCGAATTCAAGGTGCTTATCCAATATTTCATTTATGAGATCGATCAAAATGAATTTATTTGCCAAACTCCGATTTAAGGATGGTTATACTGGACATCCTTAATCCAACTTACTAGTTTTGCTATCACGTGAGTTATAGCCACACCTATCCGTTTCTGGTGGGGCAAGTGGAATTTTAGACTAATGAAGTTTTCAAGAGACCTCAGCATTACTTTTATGGACCAAAAGTCATTTGGTTTCAGCACCAGTAACAATAGACATGAGTCAGTGACTTGGAATGGTATTACTCGGAGGTGGCTTTAAAAACTCAACAGGGCCTAAAAACTAATGGATCAATTCTAACGATGTAAAGATGTCTGCATTGTTTGTTCGAAAATGTCCTAATGATCACCCTTAGACGAAACTACGCGTAGTAGATAGCAGTTTATTATGTTTATAATTAACCAGGCATGTCCATGATGATTCCAAATCAAAGATCAGCTTTAATTTCGATAAATTTAAAACTTAATTGATAAGTTTGTTGGTAGTTTGCGAGAAAAAAGTCCAAAATATCCTTATTATAACAAGGATTGCTTACCTCGAGTATACTAATTGGCATTAGATGGCATCTGGGTAGGAGTAATGCCATTAAGCCAATGTGCATGTACTGTACATCACTCAAAGGCAAGTAGCAGCAAGACCTGCTTCTTCTCCAGAAGTGCGTGTACATGTAGAAACGACCCCGTTGAGAGCAGCTACTCTTAAAACCCCTTTTCCAGGAACGCATCCCTCGCGTCAAAGGGGCATTATCCCGTATACGTATCACGGTTTATTGGATTTTTATAGTTTTCTGGTCGAATAATTAATTATCATCCGGAGCATTACGTATGCACTCGGGTAGAAATCCGAAAGTCTCGTATTTTATAGAGCGTTTAACCCACGCTGGGTCCAATTTTTCTCATTTCTTCCACGTAGAAAGTGTTTTATTAGAACATCGTTTGTCGAATCTGGTGTTGCCTGGCGCACAATGGCACAATGAGAGGAAGGCTCATTGTGCTGGAAGATTTCTCGTTTTATGTAACAGGTGCCGGGTAGTTTTCGATCCGTCCCCCTTCGCACACCTTGACAACAATACTGTAAACAGCGAGATTGAAAGCCGCGGCGCATTCAAATAATGAGAACAAAAAATGTGCCTGGGGTGGGGGAAAAGTCAATCTGCCATCTCGGATCTCTGCTCATGAATTATTGCTCATGCAGATTTATCAAGCAGAAATTGCTGCATCCCCATTGCAGCTTTCTTTGTTTATCATTGTTGCACCGTGCCATCTTCGCAGAATAGCGAACGATGCGATACAAAGTAATCACTTTTATTCAAATTGTACGCACACGAATATCGACGTATCCGAACACACCATGAATGCTCGATGCTAGTAGTTTTACATAGTTTACCCAAAACTCGGCGGATATCTTAATTTGATCCGTTTTAATCTTCATCCTTCTATCTTTCTTAATGCATTCTTAATGGCTTAAGTTGGTAAATTAGTTTGACAGACCGACGTTTCTTCGATTACACTTATTCCACTTCCGTATAGTTCCTGATCCAACTGTGCGGCTCTGCTCGCAAATTGTTTAATGAAATCTTTGTCAGCTGAGGGATTTTTGTAGGTTTCTTTTGTTTTCAGAATATTAAGCATGGGGACCAAAAAGTGGGCTTCTCCTAACTGCTCTTAGGCTGGCAGTGATTGCCTGACGGCGGGGGCAGCTAAGGCGACCGTTACATTTTTGGGCTAGGTTGGGTTAACTTTTATTTCTAATTTCAACTCTACTCATTCAGTACATGAGGAATTGATGACCATCCAGTTCCTGCTAAAGTTTACTCTCATTACAAAAAATAATTTAGAAAACCTGTAACTGTTATACGTTGAACACATTTTGGAAAATGGTTGAACTCCTAAGGATTTTTGTTTCATATTTTATTTCACAGAATGTCACAGCAGGTGGCGCTCTGCAGGAAAACGCTTACTGTGTCCTCTGCTATCATGATATCAAATCAATGATCCTTGTTAAGAGCAATTTCATTAGAAAATTGAATTCAGAAGTGACTTACACGATTCAGAAATTGCGGTTAACACTGATTGACGATTTGGTCTCATGACACCAGTGGCCCAAATTCTTCTGTCTTTCTCCAAAATGTGTTCCTTGTATTCCTTGTTACCCTAACAGTTTTTGAAATTAATTTTTGTAACGATGGAATGACTTTATAATCACCCTGTATATCTTCCCACTGAAAGAGTCGAGTTGAAAAACACCACAGCAGAAGGGAATTAACCGAAGTATTGTATTTCCGAAAATGTCATGACTTGTGAAGATCCCATTGGCGATATTGAGTGTTTCCCTATGTAGACGACATTTTGGATTCAATCGATTTCAGTGCCGCCTGCTGGTCCTAGCTGCGTACCACATATGTAATAAAAACTAGCTCTTCTACATGTATCTTTCTCCAAAATGTGTTCCTTGTATTCCTTGTAACTCTGACAGTTTTTTTAGTTAATTTTTTAACGAGGGAAGGACTTTATAATCACCCTGTATATCATCCCTACTGAAAGAGTTGAGTTGATATACACCACAAATTTTGTGCAGAAGGGAATTTACCGAAGTACTGTATATCCGAATAATGGCTTGACGTGTGAAGTTTTCAGCAGTGTTCTTTTCTTGAAGAGCCAAGGGACATCCATAAATCACGAACCACACTCTGACAGTCCTTGGTTCATATACGTATATTTACCATGAGGACTGCATTACGAACAGGGTAGCCTGAGGATTTTGAGCAACCTGGGCCTCCCGAGGACGATTAAACTGCAAAATGCTAAGGTAGCCTCTGGCTGTTCAGCATTTCAAGTTGACCTAATGCTGATCCCCAGCACGACTAGGAGGTGAATCGTTCAGTCGAACCTAACGACTGAATGTTGCGTAGTTTGGATGCAATACCGGAAATGCGCTTTTCGTTCAGTGCATGTGTCCCAAAGACTGCCTTTGTGGATTTTTCCGGGTGGCGTGGTCGAAAAAGCTCGTTGGACGATTTTCATTGAATTTCAACTCTTTGTTTTTTGAATGTTGCAGGCGAGTGCCGTTTTCCAGCCTCGTGGTCAGGGTCGTGGTTTCAAAGTGGAATAAGGCATACGATCAAGATTGATGGCAATTTCATGACGTCCAAGGGAACGTGTTTGCAGTAGGAAGGAGATAAATTCCTGATGGAAGATAGGTAAGCTGTTGAATGATTACCGTATTAAAATGAATACTTGCAGCGCTGTGCTGTAGCAAAAGTAGCGTGTCAACCTGCTGGCGAGTTAATAAGAGTACGGCTATTTTTCATGTCTTTCCTTTGGAATTTCATTATCTTGACCGTCCCCACTGTTGTCTAGAGTCTAGACACTGCGAAATATTTTACCATCCAAAGTATTTGTTTATTATTCTGATCGACTTTGGCAAGCCTTTGCTCAATGCATGCGATTCTTACGTGTATTTAAGTTTTGATACTTTAAGCACTTAATGCACTTTTAAAAAGAATACACAATAAGACGGCTCAGTATGAATTATAGGGAACATTTTCAACTTGCTTAAAATCGTTTAATTCCAACAAAACTAATAAGTATTTAAATGACTTGAATATTTGAAATCCAAATCACTGCGATTTGAATTTCGCAGAGATTGTGGTTTTATCTATTTCACGTTATTTTGTATGTCCATTTTGTCTTTGATTTATAGTAAACCTGTATGCTGAGTCGCATGGCTTATAGCTTCTTTATAGCTGTACACGTATACAGCTAGTGATAATTGCAGTTTCAATGCTAAATATAACTAATGGGTGGTATACATGTACGCAATCTTTATGCAACATATTGTATGTCACTATTACAATGATGTGCTACGCTGGTATGAACACAGAGGATTGTTCATGAGGAGGACACGAATACGTACTTTTTAACAATTTTAAGAAACGGACACCATGCATATTAGCAAGCGAAAATGTCCATCAGAAAGGTAATATTCAAAGTATGTACAGATTATACTGTAAGTAACCATGGCTGTTGACTTTGGACACCATCGATGATTCGAGTCCAAGAGCGTTTTCACTGAATCACCCAATCAGACTTTGGTTCTTGGCACTGTAGAATCAAAGGTATTTCCAAGTTACTGGATTTGTTTAGGATAATCAGTGAATCGCTCGACATACATTACATGTACATTCATCTGCATGTCCAGGTTGAGATTTTGTACGTGCTCAGATTTCATACGTTTACAGATTACATGCGTGTTGTTCGAAATGGTCCGAACTGAAGGAAATTTCATCTATACAGTATCCACTGATTTATGTCAGCTTTTCGACAAGACCCTCAGTTTATGTGATTTTTCTGTCTGGAACACAATAGAGTGCGTCGCGTTTTTTCTCATGTACAGAACCGAGGACAGTAAGGTCCTCTGGGCGAGAATGGCAAGAATGCCAAGATTTTGGTGCCGAAATTCCATCCTGTCTATTTTGACAATAGGCGTGATGCATGGGCTCGAAGCCCCGTGTGAACGGGAACATTTATTAAGTGGAGGAATGGGCAGTAAGAATTAATTCCGGTTTTCGGCAACCAATCATAAGAGACAGTCATATTTCGAACCCTTGTGGCGCAGCAATAGGTTCCCCGAACATAATCAAAAGTTGCGAATTTCCATCGCAATTTTCTATTCGGCTCGAACAATGCTACGTCCAGTTTTCGCTTCTGGACAGCCATTGGAAAAATGAGCGAATCCAATATATTTGGAACTCATTTTGCTGATCCACTCGATTGCACCAGTCGTAGGGCTCCATCTTTCGCAATATGCTCGCACGTAAACGTTCACTTCCACCCCATTAGCCGGAAGGGAAGCCAGTGGCAGTATTCTTGAGGGATACAATCCGATATTGCCGATGGATGAGATCCATCCGCTTTTAAAGTCATTTCAAAAATGGAAATACTTGTTGAAAACAAGTCTCAGCGATGGGGAGGAAGGGCTGAGGGGTGTTTACGAGGGATTTTCAGGACTGTTGGCCGTCCTCACTTAAGATGACACGAAAAAAGCCAACAGATGTTGACATGTGTTCACCAAATTGTTAGAGGTAGTTGTCATTCCATTGACCACGCTGAGGGATGATGTGCGGGGGGAATGGGGATGAAATGTTATCAAAAGATTGGTCTCCACGAAAAAGATACTGCACGGAGTGGTGATAGAATCACGCAGCTTCCCTTCAGTTGCTCGGCACAAAGGCTCTTACTTTTCAGGTTTCTACTCCATTTTGCGCAATATGCATTATCAGATGTTTTCTGCTCATGCTTCGGTGGAGGCAGAGGCTTCGCATCCAAAAGCATCACTGGACTAGACGCTGACAAGGGGATTATCATCGAAGCAATTTAGGGGAAATGCTCTCTACAGGGAGACTTTTGTGGCCAGGTTCGACTTTGCATGCCCTAAATGAAAAGGCACGTCAGTCGTCAGCAGGAACTTTTAAGCACGACTTAAGACAGGGCTCAAATTTCAAAAATGATCAGTGTATATTGGTCGATGGTTCCATGGTAGGAAATCCCGCGATGCAGTCTGTTGCTGCAGATTAAGAAATGGATGTCTTGGCGGAGATATCTACATGAACATGATGATGAAACAGTGCGTGTCAATTTACGAGTCAGCAACTCGGATTATATGGAATCTTATGCGTTATGTTCATGCTGGATTCCCCCCAGATACGGAAAACCTGGACAATTCAGCGAAATTTAAACGGTCTGGAAAAGTCAGAGAAAATTGATTACTTTTAAAAAGTCAGGAAAAATTTATTTACTTTAAAAAAAAGTCAGTGAAATTCAACAAATGAATAACAGATTTTGCATAGCTAGCTGTTGGTTAGCACAAAAATACATGCCCATTGATGATCATGTCAATTGCTTTTTTTAAAACCTTTCTATTAACTTGGAGTATTTCATCTCTGTCTATAACGCACCTTTACGAAGATATTTTAAACATGCTTACCGCCGTCCTAGCGTGCACTGGTGAATCTTGGTACACAACTTAATTTCGCGGTACATTTGATTGTATTAAAAGTTTATGGATGTATGTTGTCCCATTCTCGCGTTTTTAACAACTTTAAAAGTAGACAAAATACATCGTGGTGTCCTGGGCTTCGCCACAATTGCGAATGATGTCCCTGAATCCAGTTTGATTTAACCACTGTTCGAATACACATTATGAAAGGTTTTTGTCGCCTTATTTCATTTAATCAGATTTTGTTAAAATGATATTGTTATTTATATTTTGATAAAACACAAGTGCGTGGGCCTCTCTCAACGTGCGTATACAACTTCTGTCAGAATTGGCTCATGCATATGTTAAACAGGCCTTACCAATAATGAAATTGAAATAAAAATATTTTAATAAAATTTCCCTTCTGCTTCCGCGTATAACGAAATGGCTGGTGGCCATGCTTCCAGTGAGCTGGAATTGAATTTTTTGTTGGGTTTTCCGGAATATTTTCCTGTTAAATCAGTACAAATGGAGATTGAAAGGCTGCAAAAGAGTGCATGAAAACCCTGCTTGGATGCCTAGTGTGAGCCAAATATTATTAGACCTTGCTTGGAAATGTACTCTGCAAGCCTGTAGCGTTTTCGTTATGGCATATGGTTGGTTCTCACGAAGATTGTTCTATTCCAGATAATGCAGCTTGCTCTGTTGTTTTGGTTTTCATGTCCTTTATTGCCTGTAGCGCCAGGGAAATGTATTGAATTAAGACTGAAATATATGCTCTTGAACTGCGTCGAATGAGCTTGATTCATAATTCACATTGGGCCAAGGAGACTGGAAGAAACGAATCGCTGCTCTACCTTTTCTTAATTGCTTATGCAAATATAAATTATTTTGTGAACCTAGGAGACATTTCATCCAGTTAATACCACGCGTTTAACTCGCGAATTTCGATTTTAATTACGTTTTTAACAAGCTCTGCGAATTTGTTAAACCCTTCTGCAGCCTAAGCTTCAATTTGATCATCCATTCGTGAACGCTAACGCAAAAGCCTTTGAAGCTTTTGGCAAGGCAACAACGAAACGCTATAAATTCAGACATTCTTTCCAACCACATCAGTGTGACTTTGGTATGTAACTAGAAATCTACTGTGAAGTGGAGCTGCTCAGCCATACTTCACTCGCTAGTGGAACATACATCACTACGCAATGCATTTCTGTAAAATAATGGGATGCCCAATAAATTAATTCTGTTCGCCTTATTCTACTGCATGTCTCCACAGGCAGAGCTGCTGAGCCACAGGTTTGAGAGAATATTGCTTGCAAAGATTACTTAGGCTCCAAAAAGAGACACTGCTTTATTGAGAAATATGATGCTTGGAGAATGACGTCTAACATTGTTGCCAGATATCCACTAAGCTTCAAATAGGTTTTATTACCCATATCCCTTCTTAATTCCTCATGATATTAGGGCTGTTTTATTTGTTTACTGGTTAATGATTGATAGAATCGTAACTCCCTAACTATTTTAAAAGAAAGTGGTATAAACTTGTTAAAGCTAAGCAAACCCCAAGGTAAACCTTTATTTACTTAACGAAAAGCATTACACGAGTGAAAATGAGCAGTTAAGGTGAAGACGGACAGGTGAAAAGTTAGTCTCACAGCAAGAAATTTTCCTTTATACTACGCTTTTTAAAACATGAAAATCAATAAAAAAAATTAACTTACCAGTTATTCCGCAGTATACGTACTTTAGTATTAGATTGATAGAAATATTGGCAATATTTACTGAAATTTTTTTTATTCGCGATTTACTTCGTTCAGATTTCAATTAGAATCTCCAGGAAACCAATAAATCGAATTCAATCGAACCACGATCGAACGAGCCGTTGCCATGGTTACGACGAGAAAAGAACGTCACCTGGAAAGCGTAATTCAAATCGGAACGATGTACATCGTGAATAAAAAAATTATCAGCATACATTGCTGATATTTCTGCCAATCATATACTCAAGTAAGGTCTGCTGAATAACTGGTAAGTTAATTTTTTATTGATTTAGGTGTTTTAAAAAACGTAGGATAAAATACAATGAAACATGAGGATAACATAACGAATTTAACTCCTTCACCGGCTCAACCACGAAGAAAAGTTAACCAAGCTAATAGGCAGGATTAACCTAATATTTGTAGTAAGAATGGAGGACGAGTCAGAGAAATATGTTATTTCTGGACTTCATAGATGATATTTACCAAATGATGTTGTGACGTTACCAATATCACATCTATTTTATGGCTACGATAATGTCAAATTTATATCACGTTTTAGGTTAAATGAAAAAATGGTTTAACACTACTTCATCAAGTAAGTTGTATTTCATTGATGTCCAGGTTATCTACGGGTTTACTAGCCTTGAGCTAAAAATCTTTATAGTAGCATGGTGCAACGTAAACCTATTATCCCTAAGGTTAATTTGTGGTTATAGGTTATGTAACCTTTTATTTATCCTGCAATGGTGCAACTGAAGAAGGAAAAAGGAAAAAGGTAGAAGGAAAAAAACTGATCAATGAACTAGAAATAGTTAATGAAAATATACATACATGTACGTCATTGATAGTCATATTATCATAAATGAAAATACGAGTTACCTTTCTGTCCTATTTTGCATTCCAAAGCTTGATTTCACACGTTTGTGGCTTCGAGTAATCCAATCCGATTATTTCTGTTCTAATGTTTGTGTTGCTCACTTTCTGGTATTTGGCGGAATGTTATTTTAACTAACTACTGTATATATTGCCGGATTGAATTGGCTTAATTAGTCGCCTCTGCTTAACTGCTTCACTCTGGCGGAAGCGTTTGAATTAGCGTGTTTGTCTTCTAGACCCGAGCAGAATATCGGAAATTGCATGCCTTCAATCCTTCATTAAGTAAATATTATCCGTTGGTCGATCTACCTGCTGTTCCATGTGGCGACATATCTACATTCCAGCTAGTTCATCATTAAAATTTGATGATTTCCATAATGCAAACGCAATGGCTTTATTGATTTTCAACATTTTATTCCTGAAGAAGGCTAATCAGTATCGATCCGAAAGCATGAGAGATGTCAGATAATTGCGGCTAAAGCAGTAATAAGAAACATTTATTAGATGACTTTGACATTTCGCCATTTGTGTGTACATGGCAATGATATCAATTATTTTACTGACGCTCACGCGATAAGTCATTTTACTTTATAATGAGTTGCACTGGTCTAATAATTCTGTTAACCAAGGCTCTTGTAAAACCACCCAAGAAATTGACATAATAACTTTTGATTATAGTATTATATAAAACATCAAGCTGTGTACAAAAAAACTATTCGGTTCATAATGTACGTTAAGAACTTTCAAGATAACCCCCATTTTCATCATGTGACTCCCTCTGGCTTTACTTGAACATAAATCCATTAATTACTGCCTCCAGTTGCGCTAGGTGCAATATCCTGCAATAAATTTAGCTGGGGAAACCGAGCGAAAATTACAATTTGGTGGGATCGTGACCTATAGACTTACCGAATATCCGTGAAGATATGCGAGCAACTTTATAATTATGAGTTTGTCATCTGAGCCTGACGTTCGCATGCAGAGAATCTTTCGGCAAGCTTAAAATAAGTCTTTGATTGAAACTTCTTTTACAGCAAAATCACCTGCTGTAGTGCATTCTGTTAGGCCTGAAAATGACATTTTGACACATCCTATACATGTACGATGTTTGTCATATTTCTAAATCACTCATTTCTGCTCGTGAAGCGGATTAAAACAGTATCAAGATACATGTAGCTATGCCAGCGCATTGCCTCTTGTATTCTCTGATGTTCAAAGTTGGTTGAATGTTCGAAGTAACCGTGACTTTGTTGATTCACAAGTAATGTTGTTTATGTAGCATTTTTCACCTCTTATGCATCTCTCAAGACTTCTTTTGTCGATCAGTTTAGAAATTGTAACTTGCAAAATCGTATACGCTCAGGTCGTTTCGTTTGATTTCCTATAGTCAAAATCGCGATATTTATTTATTCTTCAACGGATTGCGTTCAATTTCCTTGCATTCCATGCCAGATCATGCTGGTGGAATGACTCAGGCGATTTTGCTCGAACATATATGCACAAATCGTATTATCGACGTCTCTTTGGCATTTACTCATAAATTCTTTGCGATTGCTGGGATGAAAATTCCTGTTATCATTTTTTTACATGTTACAATAAGTTACATTATCTGTATTGTCACAATTTACGTTTTATGTATATGTAGTAATATCTTAACTTTATGAAATAATTATTTCTATAAATGTGAGCTTTGCCTAATACTCAGGACATACCAAAGGGCGACACCTACATATGAAAAATATGCATATGTAATCTAGTTTTCCATAAACCGATTGGGAAACACATAGCCATTACCCAGTTTCTAAAACTAGATTTTAGTTCGATGTGGCTTGAGCATAAGGGCTTGTCCATAAACAAAGTAGCCATTTGAAGGGTGGAGGGGATGTGTGGTTTCATTTCCACAATTGGGGCCAGGGGGTTGAGGGTAAGAGAGAATTCTAAGGTACCAACAATCCTGCCATAATTTTAATTTTAGATGGGTGATTTCATTTCCTAGTATCCCAAACATTGACGTTGTTCATATACAGTATTCAGTGTTCCCCAGATATGAAATAGTCGACTTACCTGACTTTTCTAGGTTTTAAAACAAGTTTCCCAGACCATCCTAACCACTGAAAATGCAAAAAGATTGGCATATGCCAATGTAAGGACAACTACGGTATATATATTTTTTATACTGCATGCATGTCAACTGGCGATAGAGCACACATTTTCATTAGGAAACTGCAAATTTAGCTTATTTTTTATTATCAATTGTATAACTGTTATGTTAACCAATAACTAGCTACATGTATGTAAAATTTACAGGGGTGTTCGATAAGTTTTCGGAATCATTTTTTTAAATAACAGCAGGAGGGATTTTAATGAAATTTCTTACATAAATACCTTCATGCCTTAGCTATTACTAAAAAAAACTTTCCAATTCGGGAGATTTAGTTTTCACGTCGTTCTGGCAAGGAGAGTAGATCTGGCTCGAGAAATGTTGTCGATTTTCCTTGACTTTTCCAGTTTTTCTATTTTCCAGGTCTGTGAGAACCCTGATAATTGGGACGAATCCCCATGGGAAAACCCATATGAAGACAGTGAAATGCAAAATAAAAACAAACTTTTTTTACTTATATATGTGTGATAAGGGAGGTTAAAAATCTGGCTCTATATAAGTGTAAGAGGGAATGGTGGGTCAAAAGTAGCAAAAATGGTGACAAAATATGTGGTTCGAGATCCCCTGTAAGGAAACTGCGAGCTCAATGGTTTCAAGGTGTAAATTCACCTTTTCGTCGAATACACCTCATGTTTTTTCTGAAGGGATTGCTTCTGTTCTGTAAGTTATGAGCTTGTATGGCGTATTTTCTTCCCAATTCCTTTTTTAGATTGTATTGCTGACATAAAGAAAAATTCTTCGAAAATGAAAAAGGGACAGTGATCATTCGAAGCAGGCTTTGGACGTTATATATTCAGTAGTCATCCCGTATCTGGCGTATATGGATCATATATAGATCATGTTTCTTTTTTCTATTTTATTTCATTTCCATTCTGCGATCTTTTGGCGGCCGTTTAAATTTATTGACTGTTATGAGCCGAATAAGGCAAACATAAATCATCGTCGTACCGTTGCAACCCAAACCGTGTGCATGATGAGAAGCTGGCTGTCTTTTCTCCAGTAAAAGGGCATCTTTAGGCGCCATTAGTGTTCGTATCACGCCGCCGCAGCCCAATGCTTGCCACGCTTCAAATCTTAATCTCCATCTTTATTTCCCCAAGGCAATTGCAAATGGGAGCGCTCTCTTAAAACTGATCCACAACGGATCCCAATTATTTATCCAGCCACCTATTGTCTCTGCTGTGATGTGCTGCAGGATCCGCAACTGGAGCATGAAATAAGTACTTTTCACAATTTCCTAAGCCACTTTTTCCAACGGCAAATGCTGGAAGTGCTGTCAGTCGAGCTTGTAAAGTTGTTTTCTACAAATTTTGCCCAATGCTTTTTTTCCGCAAGGAGCAACTAACTGTTAATTTGGAAACATTTCTATGTTCTGCTCGACCATAAATTGAAACGCGTCTTTTATAATGATGGCCCCGTTCTTATGGTCACGTGGTTACGGGATCCATGAACGGCGGAAATTGCACCGTTGTGCTTTTCTAAGATTACGAAATGTTCTTAAGGTCTTGAGTTACATGCTCTACGTGTGCCTGCTGCTTTTCTTGACATGCTGCAGCTGACGCTTTATCGAGTGGTGCTGTATATTGAGTCAAGGCAACGGTTCCTATTGACATGAATTTTCGTTCCTCACCTGACGTGTAGGTGTTCTGGGACCAATATGGTCCTTGAACATTCTATGACGTGGAAACCTGTATCTCCGTGACTAATGATTTGAACTCGAAACGACTTTAATGCAAGCTAGATCAGAAATCTTTTGAAATTTGTAACCCTAAAGTCTACTCTTTATAACCTCATTTCTAAATTTAATGGTATAAGCATTCCCTTATGGAAATGCATCATGGACAGGGTTCCCCACGACCAGGAAGAATCAATTAATTTGGGTAGTCATAGAAAATGTCAGGGAATTTCTCAAATTGGTCATGGCATTTTTCTTGTTTCCATTACTTGAATTTCAAACTGCCCGCCAAGTTGTGTTGAAATAATCCATTATGTAAGCTTAGGTACAGTATATTGTGAATGCTAATGGCAATGAACAGGGATTTTTCCAAATTTGTTTTTCATGTTTGCAAAATAATTTCTATAAGTTTTGGTTAGCACGGTTATCGTTATGTTATTGTATCATTTCTTAATGTTGTAACCTCGAATCATAACCCCTCATGTGAATGCAGCAGGAACAGGGTACCCACGATCTGGAACATCTGGGACCAGGGAATTTGAGAAGTCATGGAAAGAGTCAGGGAGTTTGTCATACTGGTCATGAAAGTTTTCTGGTATGCAAGACTTTGAATTTCAAATCACCCGCCAAGTGTTGTTGGCAGTTGTAGGTGCACTTTAGTGTGAACGCTAACGACGTTGAACAGGGCTTTGCCAAATTTGCTTTTTATGTTTGCAAATGTCTCCAGTATACGTTCTGGCTGTATGGCTAGTGTCAATTTTGCAATCCATGATGCGCTCACAAGAATCCCTCTACAAATACATTTCATCCTAGTTAAATTTCTATCAGTCAGAAACAACACTTTGAATTTGTTTCAAGAAGAAATAATATACACAAATTGTATCATTTTGTACTGTTTCTGCTATATACGGTATGGATGTAGGTACAATTTTAGTTTTCAATTGTAGTTTTGAGTAGAAATAAATATCATTCGGGTTGAATATTAGGTGTAACAGCGAAAGGTGTTGTTTTTCAAAATGTCGTGGAAAACCTGGAAAGCAAAGGAATACATTTTAAAATAGGCGCGGGAAACTTGATGAAAACTACACCGTAGGTCAATTGCCATCTTGTCAGTGTTTTGGCTATTACGTTTTTTACATGTAAATTTTAAGGGAAACATGTGAAGCAGGTACTTTTCCATATTTATTTACTTGCATTTTCAATAATGTACGATCATTACATAAAAAAACCTATCACTGTAGAACAGGTCTTACATAGTGAGCTAAAACCAAGACACATTACATACATGTACATGTAACTTAAAAATGCAAGTAAGGCATATTATCCAACTCACTAAATGTTTCATGCGCAAAATTCATCTTACTTTTATATTTTAGACAGAAAAGATTCTCACCGTTTGTTTCAGACATCAAATGTGTCTGAAAATAACTGTTTTTACAGTGGTATACTGTATGTACATGTACATGTATGACGGTAAATAACGTAAAATGGTGTAGCTCTAAACATTATACCATAGCAGATTTACTGTATTTAAGTTGTTTGGAAACGTATAAGGGAATTTTGTACACATAACAATGGCCAAATAGGATTTTTGTGATTATCTTTTATTTCCTGTTTCTCTGAGACATTTCGTGGCTCGTGCATATTGGTAATAACGATGTTGTTTCCGTGTTTATTGCCCCTAGTTTTGCCGCTGGAATACCTATTGGGATTGATTACAAATCGAGATAAGCTCGGCAAACAAACTGGATCTAATCGCTATGGAATGCACTTTCAATCATTTCTCGCTTAACTGGCGTTTTTTCTTTTTCAATTTTTTAGCATTTTTTATATTTCACATCGAACGTGCATCCTTCATTTATATGTTAACTCACAAGGGCCCACTAGGACTATTTTTTCTGGTTCTGCTCAGGCGTACGTGTCTCCATAATTGCAATACAAAGTCCCATGTTAGTAGCATCAATTAGGCTGCGCCAGTCTCAGAAGATGGAGCTTCATTTTCACGAAATGATGGATGATGTTCATGTCACATGCATCAAATTATAAAATCATTTAGAGTCGAATCCATTTCGTTCCCTGGTTGAGACCCCGCAGAGGGAACCCCCTGCCTCGGAAAGTAGGCCCGAAATAACCAGCTTTCAAATCAAAGTCGAATAATAATGATGAGGAGGAATTTCTGATTGGGAAGTATCCTGTGGTACTGGAAGGAAAAGAAGGTTCTCTGAAATGCCTGCAATAGTGAACCAAAATGAGGTGTATTCTCCACAAACTTTTATCGCTTAGTCATTATTGGGACCTTAAATGATTTTTTATCGAACACGATCCTTTTATGGTCAAGTATTGGAATTAGTTTTCGAATAGGAAAATGCAATGATAATTGTCTACAGGGCTACGAAAATGAGCATCTTTTGAGCAAACATAGGAATGTATGTCTGATTAGACAACTAAACAGTAAATTGTTTATTGGACGAGTGACCTTGGCGATTGGCACGTACAGTGTACTTGGAATATTTAAAATATTCCAATATAGGACCAAAAACGACTTGTGTCCATCGCCCTTATAATGTGGTGCCAATGTGTTTCATTGAACAATCAGATAATTAATACGAATATACCGGTACTACAGAATAGGCCCTGCTCCAAATGTTTTTTTGTCTAGTATACCAAAATGATACATGTACCTAACTGTCCTAGATATAGCAAGTTCTTTATTTCTTGTTGTTTTTCTGATGCTTTCATTAAATTTGTAGTTTATTTAGCTTCACAACCGCCAGATATAATCACTGTATGCCTGCGAGCTGATGTGGTGCTATTGACACTAATAAGTATTAATTAGTTCCCACATGGCCAGTAATATGTAATTCGCAAAGTTCCATCAGTCTAATTTTCCTGGCATCCGTGTGAGTTGCAATGAAGTTAAAACATGTACACAAAATGTTAGTCCGAAATCGACTGGTATTCAAAGCTTTGGAAATTCCCTTGCGCAATTAATCTCTTACGTAGATTTGGGGATTTTACGACGGTCGTCTTTTTGAGCACTTTCTGCTTTTATTGCATGTTCGGTGTATATTGATCCTTAATCATCGTTTAATCAAACGTAATAAACTCCAGCAATACACGAGTTTATTAAAAGTGTGTTTTCCAATTTGTACGTGTTCTCATTGGATTCCATGAGTTTAGATTTTCTATTATTTGGAGAAATGTAACTTTGAATTAGTTCGTTGTCCATAGGGCTTTAATGGAGGAGACAAGGAAAGTTTTCTGGCACGGGTCAGAGTAAATGAAACCCGAAACGTTGACTGGGTAACCTACTGTACATGTACATGTATACATGTAGATCTATTTGTCTATAAAGGAGAAGTTCTTTTGATGGTTTCCAAGCGACGCAAAACTTATTTCTCTTGGTCAATGCAATGTAGAAGAAGTATCATTTGGATGTTAAAACATGGATTATCGCAACGCTTATATTGGAATTCCCATGATAATTTATTGTGTATATATAGCTTTATTCGGTTAAATCGCAATTGGTATGAATTATATGTACATGTATCCTTTTAATGCTGAGTATTTTGTCGTAGGGATACTTGTCGTGTACTTTTCTATAATACTGTATCTCCGAAATGCTTCAATATACATGTAGGCTACATGTTCTTTCCAGCTTGACTATCATATACATGTATAACCTTTAATTTATTTATGCCTATTGAAGGGGTTCTTTTATTACATGTAATGTTGACATGGTGTTCTAAGTCTATAGAAATATGTAGCTACTAATTGGAAAGTCCATAGCAAATGTGTATTAAACATGGGACACAAAAAAGTAATTTCAGCCATACATTCAGTACATGTACTGTATTGCAAATGAAAATTCGTTCATAATTGCCATCATTTTTATAATGTTATTAATATATGAACAAGAACTACGTCGTATATTCGTATTTGTTAATTTTATTATGGTGATTAAATTGATTAGGCATTCTCCTTAGAGACTGATGAACGATTTAGTCAGCCAAATCATTCACCATTAGACTTGTACTAGTGATTTATATAATTACCAAGTTTTGTTATCCTGATGAATATATTTAGACTTGGGTGGTTTTTATAATGCTTGTCATTTGGCATTTCCATGCATCATTTCTTAACGTAATTCGTTTATTGTATTGGCCCAATTCAAATAACGATTGAAATCATGTTTATTATGGCTTTAGTGATGCATGAACTTCTATGAAAATTTGAATAGTTTTTATTATTTAAAATTAGTCGGCCGTAAATTTGCATGAATGTTTTTTCGATCCATGATTAATTCATCCTATTAACCTAGATGGTGTCCCTCTTAAAACTACAAAATACACGTATAGTCCCATTGATGCACAGTATGAATACTGTGTAAATGTAATTTAATAGTACAAATATTTATTTATCCATCTACTGTGCCACAAGCTCAATACATGATAATTAACTAAGCCTGGTGAAATTGCAATTACCGCTCACTCAAATATCCCGGTTCAAGTTCAGTATTGTGCTTCGTGCAGTTCATCGCTACATGATAAACTGGATGTTGTTTACCGATATAAATAAATGCACAGCTTGCAATAAATAACTGGCTCAATGATGAGTTTCCTGAAATTTAGTAAAGCTAGATGAAGTTATGTGCAGGGATTGTTTCGCTTTTATTTGGCACGATTGTGTTGCTGACGTCGACATAACTCGAACTGCCCTTCGTAAAGCAATAAGCAGTATTGTTTTCAGAAGTAAACTGCAGTCTTGGCACCTTTGGGAAATATGTTCAGTATATTGTAGGGTATATTGCGACAAGAATTCTTAGCATAAATTAGGCGTTCAATTTGTAACGAATACGGTATAAAGAATTTAACATGCAAAAAATCATTTAATAAGCCAATTTTATAGTTTATAAACTGGTTCGAATTAGTTGCTTGGATACAGTATACTTTAGATTACCTCATTATTATGATGGAGACATCATTATTTTATTCTGTTGATATTCTGTAGATTTAGATATTTTCTTCATTATCTTAGGCTGATAGAAGATGTTTTCCTCATTATCGACATTCTTTTAAAGTCTACAAGCTTTTTCCTTTAAAAAACATTGCATAGTAATCCTTTTTGTTTTTAATAATAACATGCTTTAGTATTCGGAATTCGTTTTAACATGTATGTGCTCTATGCAAGTACAGTGTCATGGAAGTCATTGAAAAGTCATGAAATTTACATTTGGGTCATGGAATTTTTGCGTTTGATTGATTCAGAAAATTCAAATTTATGTTAAAATTCATCCCCTGTCATCCAATTTTGAAAAAATTTACACCTATAGCGGTTTTTTTTGCAAATGTTCAGGTCATTTCATCACTGTGGTAAAGGATGTTTCTGAAAATCACTATTTAGTGATTCACATACAACTTGAACTGTCCCATATTCTAATAGGCATTGGAATTTTTTTGAAAGTTAAAAAAGTCTTTGAAAAGTCATGGAATTTGCAATACCAAATGCTGTCGATACCTTGAAGTAGCTTATGTTTCGTACAATAATGTAATACAATTTATTTGTTAGGATGATCCATAAACCTGTTTTCTACTTTCTAGAATACACCTTTTGCTATAGGTTGTGGTGAAGTCATAAATCGTAAATATACATATATTAACAAGCATTATATCGGTAAATGATGCTTTAAATGTTAAACATAGTGTACTTGCACAGTTCCTTTTAGTGGATGAAAAAGATTAGGAAAGGTTATGCATGGCTACACTTGTTTGATGCTATGGCTGCGAACAGGTTCGAGAATCTGGCGATGTGCTCGCTTCATACGTTTGGAGTGCACTTTGCGCTTAGTCTGATGTTTATTTGCGGGCTTTGTTTAAAATGCGTGCGTAAGTTAACTTCCGTTATAGGCCTTGAAATTTAGTAGGAAACCAAGCTGCTGACTTTTTTTATCCAAATTTACAACAATTGGCAAAGTTCTAATCTTTGCGATGTGGTAACGTGCCAACTAATCTTCGTTAATGACGAACTATTCATTTAAACTGCTCTGCAATCTGTTTAAATTTGATCCGCAATTTCTGCTTTTAATTGCTTCATGCTAATTGTTCTAGTACCTAATTATTTTTCGCACAAATCCCGCCCCCGTTGCTATAACATTATCCAAAACACACACGCGTGCTATTGTGAGGTATACAAAATTAATGGCAATTTTGCAGCCTTTATCCAAATTCCACCTTAAATATTGGTCATCGTGCACTTATTTGCATGGAAATGAGCAAACACGCAAGTGGGAAGGGTGAATGTGGTGGAAATGGGGGACCCTTTTTCATCCCCAAATCCCTTTTGATTGTCTGTAACGAAAGGTTCGTTAACAAAATCCTATCTCAAATCACGCCCTTATCTGGGTCTATACTTTTCGTCGATTTGATTAAATCAGCCACCAATGACATGCAAATATCAACTCTTAATGCCTGTTTACAATATAGACGCTTTCTAAAAGACGACAAACCCCATCACCATTATTTGTTTTCTGCGGAGGTGAAAAGGAGACGATTGATCAAGAGATTAAGGGGGTTGCGCAAATTCTCATTTTCCTCCAAATGTACCGACCTGCAATCACTTGTTTTAAAGTAAAGCCTGGTATATCGTATTGGACTGCTATCGATTATTGCTTTTTTTTTAGCAAACTTTTGTTTAGTTTACGACTCCGCTGCATCAATTGACTGATTGATTCACTTCCAGTTGTTGACCCTTGACATTTTCAATGTTGACTTTAAAAAAAGATACATTAAATCAAATAAACGATTGATTTGGTTACCACATTAATTGCTTTTGAAACAAGCAATGTCATGGTTTATTATTTAAATTTATGCACTGTGTCAGTAATAAATGTTTTCCATTGGAAAGCCACAAATTTATTATGAAAAAGCCCCCTGAATAATTCAGGGTCCATACCGTCAGGGAAAGTCAGGTGAAAGTCAGCGAAAACATTCAACAAATTTTGAATTTCAATTTTTTGACTTTATTGAATTTAAAAAAAAAAAGATCTTCGATGGTCCAAAAAGCTGCTAACTTGGAATCAGAGACAATTGGCCAAGTGTTACGGTTTCACAGAAAAATACAAAATTATAGGTAATTGTAGGGTTAGCAAATAATAGTTAAAGTTAATTTTATATACATGTGGCATTTTGTTTTTTGAAAAGTCAGGGAAATTAATCAGATTTGGTCTGGGAAAGTCAGGGAAATGGATTTGCAAATTTTGGTATGAGCCCTGTAATTCCATGTCGTCTGCCCCCTCACCAAATACACGAAGTACTTTTCTTATAAGTCTTTTCATACAACTGTTATAGACTGTTATGGTTTTTACGTTTTTGCTGACCATTTTTCAATGATATCGATTGTTGCTACAGTGTATATCAAAAGTTGGAACTCTGATTTTTTCTATCATATCTTGTAAGATAGTTTTTAATTCTTACCCCAAATTCAGTTGTGGAAAACCTTCAAAGAAATGCATGTACATTTACAGTATATACGTTTCTTCATATAATAACTTGACATCACGTTATTTTAAAGGACAAAAGTAATGCAATTCGATTAAAAACAATTGAATGCATTGTTTCTAAATCAAAATCTAAATCAAATCAAATCTTTTTGCATGCGATTAGACGATGGAATAATCTTCCTAGTGATATTGTAAATTCACTTCAAATTCAATTTAACAATGATGTTGTCTAAGTCGCTATTGACGTAGGAGAATTCTCCTGATAATGGGTACGACCCCCCTACCACCTGGCATTCATCTGCTGACTGTATGGTAAAAAATTGAATTGAATTGAATTGAAAATATCAAGCCGTGATTTTAAATAGCAGGTTCAACTGGTCAAGGGCAGGACAGTATTTAAAAGCAAAGTATCAGTCTCTTAATAAAACGAATCTAAATGATTTCTTATATTCTTTGCAAATCTAATGTTTTTACTTTCCTCATATACAGTAAATTGTCAACTAATGCCCATTGATAGTATTCCTTTTGATACCATTTAATGATATCATTTGATTGTAACGGCCTTATTTAATACCAATTAATTGCTATTGCAATAGCACATCAACACTAACCCTACTTAAAATGCTTTTGACTCCCAATTGACACTTACAATTCGTGCCATTAGTCGCAAATAATGAAATAAACGTGGTTTTAAGCTGGATTAACCTTACTGGACTGATGGAGAATGTCTTAATAGGGAGCTACCCCTTCTGACACATTAAATGACATTACTTGAGTGACACCACGGCGTGGAATGACTGGCGGAAGTTTTCAATTTATCACTTTCTTATACAATACAATCGTGCACATTAAAAATAAGACAAGTCACACGACATTTGTTATGGAAACGTGCTTTTAAGTCGTTATAATAGCTTAACTGAACTATTCCGTCGCGTGTCATCATACGAAATTTCACTTTGGATAAAAGGCAAACAGAGAGACTCGTGCTATTTGTTTACTATTTCGTGCAATTGAAGATGAGCAATTTTTCAAGTCTTTGCTGAGAATTAGGTCATGCTGTGAGTTTCTTAGCACTCCATACACCCGTTACGTGAATCTTACCCTTGTAATTTCGCTCGTGAAAGGGGCTATCACGCAGCTTCGTCTTTTCTTTTAATTGAGTGATTTATTCGGCCATAAAAGGTTTAATTTCCCATGCAAATCAACGCCAGTTTGCAGTAAACGAGCTATTCGTGATCAGTTCGGTCCCTTCTCTCCCTTCGCCACCTTCCTAAGACTTCTGGATCGATTTCTCTGGTTTTCTGCAGACGAATTTATTTTCACAGGCACAGTTTCAAATAAATTTCTTTCTGTAGAGTGGATGCTGAGTCTGCTGTAGAATTCACATAGCAGGGATACGTAGCAATGTCATGGCGGAAAGTACTGCTAGTTTTTTCCACTTTCGAAATGAGATGTTATTAAATAAACGTTTGTTACGGAGGCAACTATAGTTTTATTTCTGCCATTTAACTTCAATAGACGAGTAGATTATGAGTGAGCTAGGACCTGAGGAGCGTTTATCAATGGTAATTTTTCTGCGCTTCCAGTTGATGTAGAAAAAGACGGTAGGGAGAAGCGCTGCAAAATTATCCACGCATATTTATATGTCCTGTGTATAGATAAACTAAATATCTAACTGATATTGTCGCATAAAATGCAAATACACGTCCCAGTCATAAATACGCGCTGGAATTTATGGCCTGGGAGGGAAACTCGAGCGAGCTGGGAGAGAAATTGGTACTGAAAATCTGAATTGAAATAAATTTGAAAGGAAAAGGGGCAATAGTCTATATAGACAGCAAGAAACGCGTCGTTTAACGGATTTTTGGCTTCTTAATGAGCTTGATGGTTGAGGGAATTTCAGCAAATGCTATCTGGTTTCTGATTCTGCTGAAGTAGACACAAAAATGACATTTTGTCTTTTCTTATTTTTGGCTTATGGTTTAAAAACTCAGCAATAAATTATTGCCTGTTTATTGAATAATCAAAACTAATTATTGATTAAACAAACATTTTGTTTAAACTATGCACTCTACATGCACTTCCATGTAAAATTGCATGTCAAGATATAACGGGACATGAATGGACGCGAGTTCATGTGGTTGGATTTGAAAAACTGGCAGTTCTAAATTTGTCGAATATAGGAATATACATGTACATGGACATGATTTTGAATTTAATCACGTGCTCTACATGCAGTTTTCCATCACCTGGTATTGCAAATCAAATTTGTATCGGGAAATTTGCATTATTGTCACTCCTAAGCATCTGAATCATTTTATTTGAAATAACCTGTAAACATATAGCAGGGTAATTCCCACTTTCTGGAAAGTTAGGTAAACATCACAATGTCATGGAAATGAAAAAGTGTCAAGGAAATTGAGATAGTTTGCATAAGCCAATTGATTCGTCATCATCTTTTATGAAAATTTGGGATAAAATCCAAAAATTTTCTTATTTTGTGGAAACAAATATCTGTAAAATGACGGGGAAGTGACTGAAATGTTGTCAGGGAATGTCAGGGAATCGACGTGAGAATTTTGAGTTGGAATCCTGCATAGCATGAGGGTAAATTCTTGCAAATTAAACATAAATGTAGCTTAAGGTGATTGCTGTAAATTGCCCTCAACACTGGAGGTATATTACTGTCGTCATAGTTACAGGGATATTTGTGTATATAAAATTATATTTGCTTTTATTTGAAATGCTGTGTCCGTACTCTGTAAAGTTCAACAAGCATTGCCAACGATTAAACCCGAAATCAAATACCAGAACCGTGATACTCGTGTTAAGCATTTATTACCCCCAACATCGTACCAGATCCTGTTTGCTGGTTTAACCGCACAAACACATAAACAAGTGTTTGGCTCTCTGGTTGCAGCGCAGGCCACTGATGTTGAAATTAATTTCATTGCTGCACAATAAAGCCTTCTGTGACTTCAAGCTGGGCTAACTTTTCTAACGAAGTAACCAAGTGATGGATAAATATTGAGTTTTATTTATATGGCTGCATATACATCTTTACACCTGCGTGGAATTAATCTTAATGGCGTGCAATAGATCAAATCGTAATAAATAAGCAATGTGGCCAAGTGAAGGCTGGAGTAATGCTGCGGGCAGAAATTGATAGAAACCTATTTAATGGGCAGATGCAGTTTGAGAAAGCGATAAAGCATCTACAGCAAAATTAATTATCATGAGAAATACGTATTGCGTTGGGCAAGCGAAACATTTGAAAAGTGAAACATGGTCTAGAGTGCCCAGATACCTGTATATGTAGGCTGATAGAAATGTGCAGAATTTCATGACCGTTATGAATTGGTGGAAGCTTACCAAAGGTAATAAATCCTTGTTTTTATTTTGATGTGAATTTATTTCAGTGATGTGACGTTACTTTTAAATAAAATCGCAAATAAAAATACTTGAATCGAAGAAAGGGGAAATAGGCAGTTTGGCCTTTGTGGTAGATTTAGCTGTTTGGATGTAATATAGTACTGTGAATTGTCACACCATTGATGTAATCACGATGGAATGAAAGTACAGGGTGGGCCATAGAAACGGGAATATTGAAAAGATCAAAATAAAAACTTAAAACCTTTGTTTAATTATTTTTTGTTGATATCACTTTGTTTATTCACTTATAACTACTGCTGGGGATCAAAAATTGATTTATATCAAATATTCTAATACCGAATACAAATCTCCATTCACTTCAATGTTGAATTCGATTCCCTTGTATCAAAGGCTCCAATTCAAATCCCATTGAAATGAATGGAGACTACACTGTATGTTTAACGTCGATTTTATAACTTATAACACACTGTTCAAATAACTTTAACATTTATAGACGAATACGAGAAATGTTGTCTGCTATGTTGTCAGTGACGTCATTATGTCATGAGCTGATGAAGCATATGGCACATACATGTATATAGCAAACAAAATTTCTCGTATTCGTCTACCGGTTTAGCTATTCTCGTTTCGGTGACCCAACCTGTAGCAGGCCCTGAAGTAGGCTGGTAGGTTGGCAGTGATTGCCTGGCAGTTAGGCTAGGTTAGGTTGGGCTTGGATATGCTAACAAATGTAAGACAGGTATCTACTAGACAAGTTGGGTTGAAATATGCGTTGTGTATATTTGGAGCGGGGAAGGTTCCCTTAGAATAACCATATATTTATTTCCGAATCAATTAACTGTTCCATATACAATTGTACAGGGAGTCTTTCTTCACGTAAGAGTCGTTTCGTTATGAAACTTCAGTATGCTATATACATATACCGGATACGATATAACATAACATGTTTGGTACGTCCCTACAATAATACCATGTACGTTAAAAGCAGCACTATTTACATGTACTGTACCTTTACAGTACATGAATAAAATATCTTTCAATTGAAAAACTACATGTTACATTTTTAATGCGCCCTGTGATGGTTAGTGCCAAGTAATTACCTTTGATATACGGTACTGCATTTTTATTAACAAACGTTAATAACTATCTACTTTTACATCATCATGATGCAATGGGTATTTCACAACAAGTAGAAAAGATACACCTGTAGTTGCAACATTATATGATTATAAATATCGAGATTAAATTATGGTTGTTGATTTAACATTGTCTGGAGTATAGACCTTAACCAAACGTAATCACATGTACTAGTTCTTTTGCGAAATTATCACTGATCAGACGGAAACGCCAATTATACATAATGATTCAAACGGGCGCCAACTTGGTCGATATTTCTAACTCAAGTCTCACTTTCCTGTAACATAATGACGTCACGCTCCCCTATGCGTTGATTAACACGGGAGCAATGAGCCACACCTATTTGTTAATCGCTCGTCTGTCCTATTTCCATCTGATTGTGTTCTAATGAAGTAGATATTCAATATTCATGAGATGGATTGTTGCGTATTGGACATCTGTTATAAAATAGCCTAATTATGCACTCTTGACAAAAATAAACAATGTTCGTTTTCTTGTCTGATCACCGCCCACGTAGACTTGTAGACTTAGCCATTCCGTATCCACTCTGTGACTAGTCCATTGCGAGATGAGATTTCTTAGTTCGCCATTCAATTTAATGAATGAGCCTCCTATTAGACAGAACTGTAGCTAACATTATCCGAAATGTATAAAAAACAGCAAAGTGAATTAGAAGCTGCAAAGGGGGAATTTGAAGACCTCTTCAGACGGTGGCTGGGGAATCTAAAGCATTAAATCCCTGCATTTATTTGTGTTTTCACTCTTATTGTAAGTGGAATTGGAGTGACCAAAGGTCTCATTAGCCAATCTTGTGTTTGGTCATGGATTTGCGGATGAAGGGAAAACGGGAAATCCGATTTTCTCTCGGACAGACTGATATTATAACACTGATACTCATTTCTAGGGACTCAAATTTGATAAAAACATCTTGGTAGAACTGAGGAGAGGATCTGGAATTGTGGTGGGGGAATTAGGGATAGACAGAGGGGAAGAAAAAAGATGGCTTTCTCCGTGATCTCCTCCAATCACGGTCGTTTTAGGTTTTGAGTTATAATTGCGGTCCAAACCGTTCCATCCTCGAGATGAGAAATTGGTAAATGCGTGTAATATGTGCATAAGGGAATGCTTGAAAAATCACGTCTTTCATACTAGCTCGTATATGACAATATAAATGTTGAAACATATCGTGAAATTGGTTCCCAACAGCAATAAGTCCACTTGCTCGCACGCGTGTGGAATTCCTAAATATGGTGAAGGCTAATAATCGTAAAATATAGACAGCCAATTGTTATATATGACAGCGTGTATGGGCCTTGGCTTTGAATAAATACACTTTACGATTTACGTGTAATGGTCAAGCCACTTTTACCGTTTATCTTCATCGCCGAACGTGTTAAATTGTTTCTTTTTCCAAATTTATAGCAGTTCGCCTAAAAATATGGCTTGTGATAAAAAGCTGGATAAAAGCAAGACACGTATGTAGGCTATCTTAAAAACGTGTTTATAACCCCTTCAAACTGGAGTGTTTTACTCAGGACGATACCTAACAGCGGCATATGGCTGCATTCGAGATATGGGTTTAAAAATGATGTGAAGATTTACGATTTATTGTCTATGTATTCGCAAAAAAATTCTGTTTAAAAAAGCAATTTATTCCATACGAGTTTTTTTGTTTGCTCATACGCTCATACGCATTTACGTTCACCCATAAAGGCGTTTTGTGCATGCGCAGTGTAGTGTGGGGCGGTGGGGCATGTTTAAAGTAAAGGCGCGCCCATAAAATGACGTCCATTTAAGTGGTGCATGCACAAAAATCGGACCAATTTCCGAAAATATTTTTTACATTGTCTTACATGCAGTATGCATGGTATTCCAGAAGTTTGCTAACTTAGGTAAAAGAATGGCCGCGTCATTAGATATCTTTCAAGCCAATTAGTCAGTAGAAGAGTTTCTAAAGATGCACATAATGCTTGTTTGGACATGTGCGCCTGAAAGATAAATGTAGTTAATGATGATGGAAGGAAATATTGGTTGATGGCTTCTATATAATTGTTGATCTTCTCAACTTTATTTCACAATCAATATATGTAGCGACGTTACAGCGTATATAGTAGGACTGACATGCATGGCTGATGTTGGAGCTGTGGTGCACTCATGCATGTTGCCTCTTATCAATATGCACATCGAGCTACATGTGTCCGAGCAGCTATCTACTCGTACCTCCATATACACTTAATATTTTAAAATGTACATACTACTAGAAACTGTACGAGGCTTATTGGTGAAGTTTGTAATCCAGTCTAGGAGTCCTCTTTCAGAATTCATATATCGATGAGCTAAAATCAATAAAATGCATCGGCCCATGCCCTCTGCATGCAGCCAACTGTAGTAGACTGCATTTCTAAAGTCTGCCTGCTCTAAGCGCATTTGTCTAACGCACTTTGGAGGGATCTAAACAAATGTATAGATGATAGTGTTTTTTTCCTGTTTCATTTCGATTTTGAGGTAGTTTCGTGAATGGGGGAAGGATACACTTAAGCTAAACTTTTTAGAAATATGGAGGAAGCATGGCCAAAAAATGATGCAAAAATGCTGATGGTTCTGCCTAGCAGAAAAGCCATAGAACTGACAATCCAAAGGCAAAATTCTCGCATCTCCATTATTCTTTGTCCCCTCCTCTGACCCCTGTAGTGATCCCCAGTGAAGCTACATTTATAAAAGAAGAATCGATATTGTTTTCAATAGATTTCATTTATTTCGTATTTATAGTTGTTGATAGTGCTGATAGTTCAAGCTATTTAAACAATTAATAGTGAGTGAACTGGACCAGTGGAATATATCTCGCAGTGCATTGTTCGGTTTTAAAAGTTATGCCAAATCTTGAGGGAATTACTGTTTGGATGTTTGAATTTAACATGCATTATGCCCTGCTCCAAATGTGCATAAAATATTTATATATCAACCCTACGTTTCTAGTAGACAAGAATGACACCTGTCCTAACTGTCATAGAACTTTTTTTGCTTTTCCTTTGTTTAGCTGCCCCACCGTCAGGCAATCACTGCCAGCATTCGAGTTGTTAGGAGAAGCCCAGTTTCACATTTTTTTAAGGATAGATGGGCAGCAGCAGGGCAAAATATATATTTTTCGGTGAATCGAAGTATTATACATCGAACTGAATTATTATACACAGAACTGAAGTATTATACACAGAACTGAAGTATTATACACCGAATTTAGTGTTTAAAAAGTTTCAAGAGTGTAAAAGAATGTTCTGGTTTCAGTCACTCGTTAGTCACATGGGCCACTTGTATCGACTGTTCGCCGTGACACTCACTTGAGTGACCCAACTTTGCAGCGTCTCGAATGTCTTGTCCAGGACTTTACATTCACTGGGTCACTGCGAATATCTCACATCCGCTCAAATGGTTAAATCTCTAGAAGTTCTCTGAGAGTGGTGTAATATTTACACTTCAATTTTCAAGTATGGCATGGATTTAAGTAGTCTACCAATGGAAAGTACTCCAATTGGATGGTTGTGCATATGGTGCATTCAGCATGCTTGATACACCACCTACATGTACATGTACCAAATCCGATGATAGATCAGTATGAGCATCCGGAACAGCGTGCATTAAGGACCAGTAATGTAACGCCTTCGATCTAACCCTGTCGTCGTGATTGCAGAAAGTGAGAAACATGTCATTGGATATCCTGCTTGAGATGGAACTCTAAAAATGCAGCGTATGACAGTCCAAATACCTGACTGTAAGTGGCATTTTCCTCTTTAATCGTAAGCACGCCAAATCATGGTAAATGTATATTCGAGGTACTGGTGTGTATAGAGGCCTAGCAATGGGTCTAACGATTGCCGCCAGTCCTGAAACGTTCACCATTGGGATGTCGAAATTGCTCACTTTCACATTTCACGTCTGAAGAAGGTAATGGGTTATGAGCTAAGTAATATGTGTTTGCTTTGGAAATGCGCATCTTCTCAAAAGGACGATGATTTAAAAGTTTGCACTAAGTCATTAACCTGCAGCGAGCATTTGCACTCACCTAATTAATGCTAATAAGTGCGACACCTAAGGGCTTTAAATTGCTTTTGTGAATACTTGACGTTGGGATGCTTTGTGAAATGACAAGAGTAAAAAAATAATAACTGGAAAAACTAGGTGATGAGCTTATCATATACGAGGAAACAAAAGGTAGTTCGCTGTTAAACGAAACAATGTCACATCATGCTATGAATATGGAACATTCACGAGGATGACGTCACAATTTAGAAGAGAGCTGTGGAAATAAGCTTATAAATTATATATTATTAAGACCGGGATATTTTTGTTAAGTACAGCGAAACCTCGATTATCCGGCACTCGTTTAACCGTCAGCATATGTCGTCTTGCATGTCAATAAACAAGCGAGACACCAAAAACTATTTTTTCCCTTCAAAAAATAGTTTTTGGTGTTTCGCTTGTCAGGTTCGGGCCACGTTCCGTCGTTGGCCCGGCCTGTATCCCAGTGACCAGAAATGGACACAGTCTCACGTAACGATCGAAATCGGGTTTTATTCTTTAAGCAGTTTCCAAATGAACAAA